>NQII01003079.1:77632-89970 GCA_002778355.1 Clitarchus hookeri
AAACAATAAAAAAAAATTGTTTGGGGGTGGCCACCCTTATTACTTAGGGGTGTAAAAAATAGATATAAATCTATTCTCAGACCTACCGAGTATACATAAAAAATTTCATAAAAATCGGTCCAGCCGTTTCGGAGGAGTTCAGTGACTAACACTGTGATGGGAGAATTTTATATATTAGATATATATATAATTAACAAGTTTGCTTCCATATATTTATTTCCCTCAATTTAGTAAGATAATATAAATTGCGACCGTAATATTACTAATAATTCAATCATTAATGTACCAACATATTAACAAAATTTGCATTAAATTTTTTAAAAATAGTTTTTAAAACTATTGTAATGAAAACAATAAAGTAAAGCAAAGTATGTAACTATGTAAAATACACTAGAGATCACCTAACACTTTATGATCATTTATCTAATACCTCTCATTGCTGAAGTCCGCATCACAGCGAGGATAGCTGGAGAGACTATCTTCAATCTCACTACCAACATCGCCCAAAATGCCTATTGCTTGGCAGATAGTCTCACACTAATTAACACATGATTAATTGAAATAGGTTGTGCAAGAGCTTAGTTTGTAATTAATATACCAATTTGTATTGTGTACTAAACGATTCAAATGAGATAAGAAAACATCATAAATTTTAACATTATAAATATCTAGGTAGTTATTACGGCTTTAGTTATTTTATTGTAAAATAATATTTCTACCGCTTTTAAAGAACTTTGATAATTTTATATGTTCTAATACATACTTCCTAATATTTAATTTTTCTAAAGTCCGGTTAAAAATTCTATCTTCTCTAAAGACCGATTAAAATTCTCTCGAAGATACATATATTCATGCACACACATTCAAAGCATAATACACGAAAAGCTATTATCATTCGTATTTACAAAATATAGGAGATTACACAATTAAAATATAAGTTCTTGAGAACATTTTTTTAAACTGGAGAAAACAACAAATATTTTAACTAAAAGTATTTTACATTATCAACTCGACACAAAAAAAAACTAAGTACTAGCATGCAAATAAGACAAAATTATAATGGAAAATGTATCTAATATTTCATTGGGTGATTCAAAATTGTTTTTGTTTATATATAACAAACACAGAGGAACTGTACACTATATTTAAAAAACACGACACCTGTGAATTATTACAGGATTCTCNTTATATATAACAAACACAGAGGAACTGTACACTATATTTAAAAAACACGACACCTGTGAATTATTACAGGATTCTCATAGCTGTCAATAATATTTAATAATAAACTTACTTCTACGTATCTTTAACAGTACTTTTTATACACGAACACCTCTGAGGACTAAAGATTTATAATCATTTCTTACGTCCCACTCGCCGTTAAAGATGTCACGCCCTTTCCAGCTAAATTGCCGTCACCTCGTAAAACCTTAGCAGTAGAATATAAAAGGGGACTTTGGCGCAAGGACACGGGGCACAGGCGCCAGGCGCCGTTCATGCTCTGTCATTCCGGTCGGTCGGCTGCCATATTGGATCTAGGTGACCTTTGGTATTGACCTGTGACCTTGACCTTGAATCTGTACCCGTGGCCTTTGATGACCTTAAAGCCAAAAAATTCTAACAATCCCAAAATATTTTTCAAAAATGTATAAAAAAATTATTATTAAAATATTTATTTTAAAAAATACATTTCCAGATGTATCCCCCCCAATACCCTTACAAATTTTTAATTGGTTATCTAATTGGTCAATTACTTGCCTTCGCTAATGATTCGGCAGGCCTCCACCACCCTCACCTATACTCATTCTATCGTATGCAGTCATCTTGGTTTTTTAGTTTGTCATTTATTTGTACATAGCTGGAGGACGCCATTTTGGATTTCAAATGTTAACATTTACATTAACTTGGTGGTGCATGTTTATTAATAATCGATATCGCCACCAGGCGAGTTGTCGATTTAGCCACCAGGTGGCAACCATATTTATTTATGGTAAAGTATAGGTTGCGCTGTCAGCGCATTCCATGTTGGATTCTATTTTCAACACATAGGTGGCGTTAATTTCTCTATTTCGCTGCTAGACGAACTGTCAGCATCCACCCACTCTCTAGGTTCAGTCGCCAGGCGAACTATCGACAGTCATATTTTTTTATAGGAAAAGGAAAATCCGTAATTTTCATCCTGCTTAAAAAATCATTTTTTCAATTATCAGTATACCTACATGCATGATGCGGGACTTTGACTATCTGCATAACTTATTAAATCTATATTTTTCACTAAATATATTTAATTTTACAGTTTTAATGAGTATATTTAATTTAATTATATAATCGTACATATAGTACCATGGCACTTTATACAATACTTTTTGATTAAATTANTGAGTATATTTAATTTAATTATATAATCGTACATATAGTACCATGGCACTTTATACAATACTTTTTGATTAAATTAATTTTATTTCTGTGCCTTTTAAATTCTAAATACATTATGTAAGATTAGGTTTACATAAAATAAAACAAAATTTTATTCACAGGCATTTTTATTCAATAAATTTAATACAGATTCNTATTTTATTTCTGTGCCTTTTAAATTCTAAATACATTCTGTAAGATTAGGTTTACATAAAATAAAACAAAATTTTATTCACAGGCATTTTTATTCAATAAATTTAATACAGACTCTTTCATGCCCTCGAAAAAATATTACAATATTCTTCTATACATATATACATATGCATCTCAATATATGCAACTTTGTTGTAGGTTAAAGTCATTTATGCATCCCGCTATTCACACTTGTGTTGTCCTTGTGCGAAAATATCGTGACATTTATTACACCTGCACACTGTGCAGAGTAGGTTATGTTGGTAACTACACTCTTGAGGACACGGAACCGAAGTCACAAGAGACATGCTCGCAGCAAACCTGGTAGCGAGGCACTGATGAGAATGCACTTCGCCTTTACAGGTCTTTGCAAGTCTAAGTGAATGGTCGCTACGTCTGAGCTGCTTACCGCACCTGTCACACAAATATGACATGCGACAGAGATTCTTAGCACAACGAAAGCTTTCATGGCACGGTACACTGTAGCCAAAAGCAAGTATCTTATCACAAAACCGACACTGATGACGACGTAGTGGTTCAGGTAAAGAATTGGACGGACCTGTTGGAGATGTACGTGCTGGAGGTAAAGAAGCAGCTAAAGCCAGTAATGGTGTTCTATGTACCTTGGCCGAAACATTCGATGGCTCCATTGAAGTTTTCGTAGGTATCACAGCTGAAGAAGTCGATGGTACTGTACNTATCACAGCTGAAGAAGTCGATGGTACTGTACCAATCTGAAACGATGGTACTGCACTGGTGGAAGTAGATGATGCTAGTGATAAACAAATTGAACAAACTCATATTTTTAATAAAAAAATATAGATTTAATAAATAATGCGGGTAGTCAAAGTCCCGCATCACGTATGTAGATATACTGCTAATTGCAAAAATTATTTTTTCAATTAGGATGAAAATTAGAGCTTTTCCTATGCCTATGAAAAAATGAGTGTCGATAGTTCACCTGGCGACTGAACCGGGAGAGTGGGTGGATGCTGACAGCTTGCCTAGCAGCGAAATAGAGAAATTAACGCCACCTGTGTGATGGAAATAGAATCCAACCTGGATGGCACCAACAGCGTTAAGGTCAAGGTCACGGATCTAGGTCAAAGGTCACCTGCTTCCAATACGGCCACCGACAGACCGGAATGACAGAGCATTAATTGCGCCTTGCACCTGTGCCTCATGCCCTTTCGCTAAAGTCCCCTTTAATATTCTACTCTTAGCAGTTCTCTCACTTTCGCTAAAGTCCCCTTTAATATTCTGCCCTTAGCAGAGCTCTCACTTTCGCTAAAGTCCCCTTTAATATTCTGCTCTTAGCAGAGCTCTCACTTTCGCTAAAGTCCCCTTTAATATTCTGCTCTTAGCAGAGCTCTCCCTTTCGCTAAAGTCCCCTTTAATATTCTGCTCTTAGCAGAGCTCTCACTTTCGCTAAAGTCCCCTTTAATATTCTGCTCTTAGCAGAGCTCTCACTTTCGCTAAAGTCCCCTTTAATATTCTGCTCTTAGCAGAGCTCTCACTTTCGCTAAAGTCCCCTTTAATATTCTACTCTTAGCAGAGCTCTCCAACCACGCCAAGAGATAACGAGCACATACACGAGCACTATAGCAACTATGGCTGCTGAGGTCGAGTTCCAACTTCGGGCATGATTCCATGTAGCCTTGTTCATAGTAAGCATTGTTATTGAGCGGTTAGCATTTACAGGTGGACTTTTATGAATAAAAATGTGTAGTAGCCAGAAATGTGTCAAAGGTGACTGTTACACTGACTGAAGGGAAGAGAGGGTGTGAACACCCCATTAGTGTTGTGAACACCCCATTAGTGTTGCCAACACATGTGGTAATTAGGACAAATACCTGGAGAAAATTACTTCACAGTATANTCCCCTTTAATATTCTACTCTTAGCAGAGCTCTCCAACCACGCCAAGAGATAACGAGCACATACACGAGCACTATAGCAACTATGGCTGCTGAGGTCGAGTTCCAACTTCGGGTATGATTCCATGTAGCCTTGTTCATAGTAAGCATTGTTATTGAGCGNTGGCTGCTGAGGTCGAGTTCCAACTTCGGGTATGATTCCATGTAGCCTTGTTCATAGTAAGCATTGTTATTGAGCAGTTAGCATTTACAGGTGGACTTTTATGAATAAAAATGTGTAGTAGCCAGAAATGTGTCAAAGGTGACTGTTACACTGACTGAAGGGAAGAGAGAGTGTGAACACCCCATTAGTGTTGCCAACACATGTGGTAATTAGGACAAATACCTGGAGAAAATTACTTCACAGTATAATAAAATATGCAACGTAGTTGACAGGAATTACATTTTATCAGAAATAAAATCTTATTAATAATTTTAGTACTAACTGTTGACAAATTTAGGGGCAAAGAGGGGGGGTTTCAACCCCTAAACACCGCCTTTGATACAAGAGTGCAGATGTAGCTCCCGTCTGGCAGTCAGAGCGGGTGGCAGGAGGCTGGGGCTTACCGCCACCTGCAACAACCCGAGTAGAGGAACACAGCTGACGTTTCAGGACAACGGGTATAGTGAGTCACGGTGAGGCGAGGGTAAGATGGAGGAGAACTGGAGCATGCCGAGAAGACCCTGCACACTAACAATGTGTCTGCCACACCTCCTACATGAGAGATGACAACACGCTCTGATAGTGTGGGGGGAAGGAGATGGAACATCCCATTATCGGGCACTGCCTACTTAGCACGGCGGCGCTTGCAAACCATTCTCACTAACACTGCAATCTTCGAGTTGCTTCAAAGCAATGCGGGAAATCCACATTCTTACTGTTTCTTCTTGTATAG
This sequence comes from Clitarchus hookeri, assembly GCA_002778355.1. NCBI lineage: Eukaryota > Metazoa > Arthropoda > Insecta > Phasmatodea > Phasmatidae > Clitarchus > Clitarchus hookeri. The sequence goes on from NQII01003079.1 coordinate 83,051, forward strand.
CACGTTCACATGAGCCATTAGTAACTACGTCGTACTGGCTTTCGAAAGATCCACTGTCATTTTACAATGCGAGTATATAGTCACCACATAGGAAATTCCCAGGACGTTGTGCTGGACCGGTAATCAGTGACATGACGGGGGGGGGGGNGGGGGGGGGGGTTACAGGCTTCCGTTGTAAACAGCAAGTGGATCGAGACTTGACCCGTGGTGCAGTCAGTTTGTGCGCCGCCAGTCTGGGGTACGGGAGTTTCTGGGTTCGAATCCCAGGTAAGGCATGTAAGGCATAGGTGTTAGTTAAAGTTAGGCCATCATTTAGTTTGTAGGCCGTCCCCTAAATAACCTTCAGGTATAATAGCGGGGGACGTTCATAAGCCCTTTACAATAACATCCAGACTTAAAACTTTTTTTAGCGCATAGGGATGCGGCCTCCATAAGGTTTGAGGATATGGAGAATAGAGACTGGAGAGATTTGGGTGGTTTTNTTTAGCGCATAGGGATGCGGCCTCCATAAGGTTTGAGGATATGGAGAATAGAGACTGGAGAGATTTGGGTGGTTTTCAACATCGAGGTCTTGAGAGCCGATGAGGGTGAAGTGAAGTATGAGTATTGGAGCAGCGCTGGAATGCAAGGACACAGGCAACGGGAGATCCCCACGAAAACCTGCCGACCAGTGGCATCGTCTGGCACGATTTCNGAGCCGATGAGGGTGAAGTGAAGTATGAGTATTGGAGCAGCGCTGGAATGCAAGGACACAGGCAACGGGAGATCCCCACGAAAACCTGCCGACCAGTGGCATCGTCTGGCACGATTTCCACATGCGAAAATCCGGGGGTGGCCCCGCCGGGAATTGAACCTGGTTTGCCTAGGTGGGAGGCGAAAAGCCTACCCACTACACCACCGTGGCCTCTCTGAAGGTATGAAATTATCCAGTGAAATGTTCTCATTTAAACCTTAATGGTGACTTGTTATGTTTATTCAAGGCTTCTAAAAATAAGACGTACATTAGAGTACAACATTTCGCCAAATTCAACATCTCTTACTCATCACTTTTTTTCCTTCTTTGCATCTCTCTTAGCCCATGGCTTTTAACTTCACTCAAGTGGACTCAAACTATCCTGTTTATTATGTATTTTTTGATGCAGTTCTAAGAGCCTTCTGGCTATAGGAGCCTTGGTGTTATTTCTAACCTCCCAACAGTGGCCTGTCCACCCATTCTGGCAAATAAAAATGGATTCTGCTATACATACCGAGTCTGCTAGCTATGCATACCGAGTCAGCTACACTGCGATGTCAAGTTTTTGCAGTGACAAGAGGAGGGAGGGTATGACTCACGCAAGCAGCTGTATCCGTTGCGGTGCAGTATGAAGCCATCGTCGCAGTCGCACTCGAACATGCCGTCGTGAAGTTCGTAGCATCGCTGCTCGCACGGGTTGCCTTGTCCACAGCGACCTGCAACACGCAGAGCACAGGCCGCTCAGCAACATCGCACACACATGCCGTCGTGAAGCTCGTAGTAGCGCTGCTCGCATGGGTTGCTGTGTCCGTAGCGACCTGCAACACGCACAGCACAGCCGCTCAGCAACATCGCACACACACATGCCGTACATGTGTTTACAACCGACTTCTAGGAGCTACCTTGTTAGCCTACCCACTTCCTGATTTCGCTTCGAATCAGATAAAGGTTGTTGTTCATGGTAAAGTGAGCATTTTTGAAAGCCCTGCTTAAGATCTAGTTTTATGCAGATCTTGCATTCTCCCGTCATATGTTAACTTAACATTGTCACGAGCCTGACCACTTTATGCATGTGTCGATCAAGTGCATTTGTAGAAGTATTAAAAAAGTAAATACTTACATTTTTTTAATTCTTACAGTTACTTTTATTGAGAAAAAAAAGAATGAACAATACAAATAATTTCAAGTGTTCACAAATGTTGATGCAACATTTTTAGTTCAACGTTAACACATGGTACTGCATTCCCTCTGTCGTTACCAACTTCACTTGGCAAATGCCATTCATTGTGCCAGTTAAAATACATATATGCTTGGTAGGGGCAGTGACATTTTTCAAAGGTCGGTTTCAGAAGTTCTCGCTTGATCATTAACAGCCCATAGGAGAGTGGCTTTCAATGAAGCAACACACAATACGACATGGACAACTCATCACTACAGACCCGGTGAGCACAAGCTTCACTTCAAACACATGTACATTCGGTTTCATTCTTTAGTTGGATTACAGTTCGTAAACCACGCCCTGGATGAATCAGAGCCAATAATTGACCTGGAAGAAAACAATGACTGAATCCAGAGTTACTTAGTCTGGAGTAAAACTTACATCTTGGATTATTTCAACACCATTTTGGTAGTATTATGTTTTAATAGATTCTGAAACAGGCATAAAGCACAGGATCTATCGAGCCACTACCTCCATCTTGTTTATGGCTGCAATTTTGTGTATGGATGCTATTTTGTTTCTGGTTGCCATCTTGTTTCCAAATGCCATCTTGTTTCTGCCGACCATCTTGTTCCCGAATTACTCTCTTCTGCTCGACTTCCATCTTGGATTATATCACAACTGTCATCTTAGATTTTATTAATGTTCTATCATTCCAAGTTCGCCATCTTGGGTTCCATATTGCTTATTCACATTTGTTCAATATCCTGCCCTATCATTTCATGTCCACCATTTTGTTTNCCATCTTGGGTTCCATATTGCTTATTCACATTTGTTCAATATCCTGCCCTATCATTTCATGTCCACCATTTTGTTTATGCCTGACATTTTTTTTCTTATTTAGGCACCAGGCGAGCTGATGGTGCCCGATAAAGACAGCCATCTGTGTAGGACATACAATATTTTCACTCATGTAGTACTTAGAATATTTTTTACTTGTTCATAGGATTTTCACCTTGTGTGTACGACTTATAATATTTTATTGGACTTGGAAACAATTTACATATATTCCCATGATTCCCATGCTCTTTCAGGCCTGTATAGATACCTTATTCTACAATCACATACGCGATCCTATTTATCATCTAAGCATACTCTAATAAAGCTATAGTTGTCTTGACCTAATTTACCACAGTCCAGATACAATCTCACCTACACTAAACACACATATTTATCATATGCCTATCATAACTTCAGCCACTTTGAAAACTTAAATGTCCTTTCCTGATTCCCGATGTTAAAAGAATACTTCATTCTGCCTGCAGCCAATCACTTCAGGTAACGTATACTCCACAACCCCACATTAAAAAGGAACTGTCCATGCAAGCAAAATTATAATTAAAATCCAATGTAGCTTAAACTCACTCGCACTAATAAACCTTAACATCTACCCAAGCATAACAATCACATACACAGTTCAGGCTGTTACATAACACAAGCATTGCTACCATTCCATAACATCCGTGAAACTAACATTACCGACTGATAACAGGCCACCCAATATATTGTATGTACACTACACGTGTTTTGTGTTATGGGTATCTGTTTTTTTTTATATAGTTAGTGTGGATTATGTGTTTCNTTGTATGTACACTACACGTGTTTTGTGTTATGGGTATCTGTTTTTTTTTATATAGTTAGTGTGGATTATGTGTTTGTGTTGTGTGACTGCCCGAATGTCTAGTCATTTTTGTTGGTGCATTGTTGACTAGTTTGGCAGTCGGCAAAATAGGTGTAGTAGATGTTATGGATGGCAAGACTTTTAGTGATGTANTGCATTGTTGACTAGTTTGGCAGTCGGCAAAATAGGTGTAGTAGATGTTATGGATGGCAAGACTTTTAGTGATGTAGTGTTAGGTGATTTGTGTATATAGTGTTGACTATTGCTGAGACAAACTTGAGTTATATCAGCTGGTGGATGCTATGTTTGGCTGATATGTTGGTTAGTATGATGTCTAGTATTTCTGCCTCGTGTCAGTCTTTATGGTAGATGATATAGGTAACAGGCATATTTGTGTCATGGTACTGATAATTTGAACTGTATAGTTTCANCAGTCTTTATGGTAGATGATATAGGTAACAGGCATATTTGTGTCATGGTACTGATAATTTGAACTGTATAGTTTCACGAGTAACAGTTGATTAGTATTCCTCAGTTTTTTGTTTGTTGTAGTGGAGGATTGTTCGGTACGGTTACTAGCATAATTGTCCAGTATTGTACGGGTGGCTGGTGTGTTNTGTTTGTTGTAGTGGAGGATTGTTCGGTACGGTTACTAGTATAATTGTCCAGTATTGTACGGGTGGCTGGTGTGTTCAGTCATGATGTTGGCCATCATTTTTTTATATTACTTGTTTTAACTGTATATCTGAGGTGTGTCTTAGTTAAAGTGAATGGCATGGTTAGTTTATGTACTTATCAGTGTAGATCGGTAATGGTGTCTGATGGTATGGGTGTTAGGTATTTTTGTTTGCTATGGGTGGTGTGGACAGTACGGCTGAGGTACACTTCGGTTATAGTGGATGCTGTGTATTATTAATATGAAGAGAGTTTTTCTTGTTTTATAGTTGATGGTGTGGCTGATTAGTAATTTTGGGTTATATAATGTCTCGAGTAAATTTGTCTAATATTGGTCTGTAATATATGTATGGTGGATGGTATGTGCCGATAACTGCCTTTGTCATTTCCTTTGTTTTTTCTTTTTTTGATTGGTGTTGACTTAATGGTTGAATCATGCTTGGTTTATAGTGCGTGGTATAGTTTAACATTAATTTTGGGTGATGCATCTAGTATATTTGACTGGTGTTCGACCTTGTTTTACAGTTGGTGTGGACTATATGGATTAGTCATGGTCGAGTTATAGTAGATGGTGTGGCTGGTTGATGTATTTGTCTGATGTAGGTCGGTAGGGCAGATGGTATGGNCATGGTCGAGTTATAGTAGATGGTGTGGCTGGTTGATGTATTTGTCTGATGTAGGTCGGTAGGGCAGATGGTATGGGCAGATGGTATGCTTCCGTAGAGTGTTCTGTATGGTCGGTGCGGGCCGTATATTTGAGGTAAGCTAAAGTTGTANGGGCAGATGGTATGCTTCCGTAGAGTGTTCTGTATGGTCGGTGCGGGCCGTATATTTGAGGTAAGCTAAAGTTGTAGTGAATGGTTTGGTTGTTTGATGTGCTTGATTGTGTCTAGTATGCATTTATTTTCCTGATTTAAGTCGCACATTTTGGTAAGCATGGGTAAAAGTGGATGGTATGTCTGGTATGATGGATGGTATGGTTGTTGTATGCTTGAGTGATAGTGGATGGTGTGGTAACTAGTATATTTTTCTGGTGTTGGTTGGTATAGCAAATAATATGGGGCAGCAGGAATGTTTGTGTTGTGGGCTAGTCTGGACTGTACAGTTACTTGGTGGATGTTATGATTGGTCGATATGTTGGGTGGTATTCGTTTCCTGTTTTAGGCACCATGTGAACTGATGCTACGCTAATCGCTAATTTTGATATGTATCAGGTATAGTGGATGGTGTGGCTTCTTGGTGTGTTTGATGATATTTGTTATAGTAAATGTCTGGTGTTATTCTGTAATGAAGGTATGTCAATTGGCATGTACAGTTAAATTTTTGGTATCATCGGTGCACCCTGTACTTCTAAAACAACATGCTTAAGTTATAGTGGTTTGTATGACTGGTTAGTATTCTTGGCCGGTGTCAATCACTAATTTTGGTATTATGGATGGTATGGGAAGAAAGTTATTTGTGCTGTGGTACTTGATTTGACTTTTTTCACAGTGCGGATTGCTCTTTTGCATGGTGTAGATTGCAATTTTTCTTGCTGTGGTTGTGTTTTTGAGTATTAGAAAACCGTATGGTGACTAATATATTTGTCTAGTGTCGGCCAGTAGAACAGATGGCATGGGCAGTAGATATTTTTCTTAAGATCGAGGTATGCTAGAGGTATAGTGGATGGTATGTTTGGTAAGCATATTTGTCTAGTATTCTGTTGGTAGAGCAGATGGTATGGATATGGTGTTCGGTATGATTTTTGGTATGGTTGGTCTGGGCTGTAAAGTTACCGCATGCTTCAGTTATATAGGGTGGTGTCTTTCATATTTTTCTGGTGTTGGTTGGTAGAGCAGATGGTATGCACAGTAGGTATTTCTGTTATGGATGGTGTGTAAATATGTGGCTAATGGATGGATAAGTTTAAGTGTGTGGTATGGACTGTCAGTATATTTGTCTGGTGCAGTTTGGTATTGTGGATAGTATGGGTGACACGTATATTAATGTTATGGGCTGGTCTAAAATGTTGTAGTTGCTTGGTACACTTAATTTATGGCGGATGGTATGGTTGGTGTGTTGGGTGGGATGGTTGACTATGGGGCATATATTTTCACGATATCAGATGCCTATTTTGGTATGTTTGTGTATAGTGAATGGCATGGCTAGTTTGTATATTGGACGGTATTGTTTCCAGTATATTTGTCTGGTGTTATACAATAAATAAGGTTTGCCAAATGGTATCTAGAGAATGTAATTTTCGGTGTGGCTAGTGTGTCGTGTACTACTAAGGCATGCTTTAATTATAGGTGCTTGATATGGCCGGAAATATTATTTACCTGGTGTCATTTGCTAATTTCGGCATGGTTAATGGTATGGGGAAAAAGTTGTTTTTGTTATGGTGCTTGATAGGGTTTTGCATGGTATGTATGGCGTGTTTGTTGCTATAATAAATAGTTTATGTGTCTGGTGTCGGTCGGTAGAGCATATACAGTGACTCACAGTGAAAGTGGTACACCCAGTGCGAACTGACATTAGAATGTAAATGAATATTCCCTCTAAATGAAAATTACTGGTAGCCCAGTTTATTTAATGCATTACATATCCAGCTTTTAGGGCCTATAAAGATACACATCACTTCCATGATTATATCTGCATAAAATGGAAAACACTAAAACAACTGCAGATTAAAT
>NQII01003079.1:97381-120514 GCA_002778355.1 Clitarchus hookeri
CATGCCCCCGCCTCCACCCGACGTCCTAGCGTAGCGCCCCTAGGGCGTCAGGCGCCGCTTAACTCGTAACTCGTAACCTAGTAATGAGGTTCGAATTTCCTGAAATGTAAACTGATAATGACGTTTAGCAACTACAATGAAGAGCCAAAAAAAAAAAAAAAACTGGTATATGCGTGTTTATGCAAATAACAGAGGTAAGGATCCAATCAGAGTAACGCGATGCGGTCTGCAGCTAGATCGGTTACTGCTGCTACGATGGCAGGTTATCAAGATCTAAGTGAGTTTGAACGTGGTGTTATAGTCGGCGCACGAGATATGAGACATATCATCTCCGAGGTAGCGATAACATTTGGATGTTCACGTACGATCATTTCACGAGTGTACCGTGAATATCGGAAATCCGGTAAAACATCACATCTTCAACATCGCTGCGGCCGGAAAAAGATCGTGAAAGAACGGNACTCGTAACTCGTAACCTAGTAATGAGGTTCGAATTTCCTGAAATGTAAACTGATAATGACGTTTAGCAACTACACTGAAGAGCCAAAAAACCTGGTATAGGCGTGCGCATGCAAATAACAGAGGTAAGGATCCAATCAGAGTAACGCGATGCGGTCTGCAGCTAGATCGGTTACTGCTGCTACGATGGCAGGTTATCAAGATCTAAGTGAGTTTGAACGTGGTGTTATAGTTGGCGCACGAGAGATGAGACATATCATCTCCGAGGTAGCGATAACATTTGGATGTTCAGGTACGATCATTTCACGAGTGTGCCGTGAATATCGGAAATCCGGTAAAACATCACATCTTCAACATCGCTGCGGCCGGAAAAAGATCGTGAAAGAACGGGACAAACGACGACTGACGAGAATCATTAAACGTGACAGACTTGCAGGCCGATATTCAATAACGCTGCCCTCCATTCTGTTCTCCATTCATTTTCATTATTTCACATTCTCTATATTTACAGTTTTATCCTATTGTTAAAATCGTTATAGGGGGTTCTAGGTTTTTTGAGGGATGCACGTCTTAATAAAAGAAAATATCTAAATTTGTCCCATAATTGATTTACAATTATAAAAAAAATATATGTAGCTATTATTTACATAATACAACCATACATACATACTGTTAACCATTTTATTTAAATCAGTGAGCGCCGTTTTCCTTCTAATTTCCTATTATAATTCACTTCATGAGCACCGTCCTTACACTAACCTACAGTCACTTCACCTCCACTCATTGGCTACGCATGTACCACCAAAACTATGGAAATGTTGAATAGAGTAGTACCGATAAATTAAAAAGAAAAATAACACAATAAAAAGTATTACCTCTGACATAAGTTATCATGAATTTTGGGGAAAGACACTTGATATGCAGTGAAATTTGTTTCCGACAACCTGCAACGCCTAAGTACGTAGATACTCGCCAGCCAGATTACAAAATAGAGCGCTGCCATTCGTCTGTGATGTATTGTACCTACACCTGCATCACCTACACCATATTGTACCTACACCTACATCACCTACACCATATTGTACCTACACCTACATTCACCGAGCACTAAAACATGTTCCACTCTACATGTAGTTTCATTAAATAAAATTTAACTATTGTAAATTAATATTGCAATTGTCACATTTGCTTTATTTATTTTTAATTTATTTCAACTAAGAATTTTAACGTGATGACACAAGTTATATTATTTTATGTCTGACTGTTATTGGAGATATGAAATATATTTTTGCGGCTGTTACATCTCCTTTGAGAAATCTGGAATCAATATAATGACATGGCATCCAATTACGTGTGGTAGAGTTTATTAGAATCTAGACAGGCAACAAAATATTATCGGAATAAGGATACAATGTTAGGAAAAAAATATCTTTTCGTTTTATATGAAATTTGTAAGCAACTTGTCTTTGCCATTTTCGAAGTGACATATCTTCTTATTTAAATACTAAAAGAGAAACACCGCAAGTAATATGTTTGCTCTTCCTACAGAAGAATTAAATGGGGAACACGTCTTTACAAAATATTTTATGACGGAATGAAATGACCACTTGAAAGTGGTAATTTTACGTACATTATGTTACTGCTAACGTTACTGTTTCTTGTTAGACGCTCAACAAGTGATATGCGTGTATATTTCTAAACACCGTGTTTGGATATAACTGGCACGCTGCATCCACTGGGTACAGTTTAAATCTGTGATCTTTGAGATGCAGAATACTCTCTGGCCGCGTGTTTGCCACGGCGCCATGCTCAAGACAATCTGGCCGTCGTGGTTCCAGAGTCACCTCATGCATTACTCAAGCAGAGAATCCGTGTGGTTTCTTGCCCAGTACAGAAGGAAGAGACTGTCACTTTGCTGACTAAACCAGATAATATAAAATCTAATACAAAGAAAAGCATTATGGACACATTGATTTACTGCGTTCATAATCTACTTCTCCTATTTTTATGTAAAACGCGTTATTTTTCCCAATAATTTAAGAGTAATTTAGGTAATTTTAGAACGAGCCTCTACCAAAAGCTCTACAGAATATCGTCCAGTGTCATGTTTTTTTTTTTTTTTACTAACTACCCTATTACTAAGTGTTAAGTGTTGTCCGGGGGTAGGTCTGGGACTGTGTTGCGTCTCAGGGCTAAGCCCCATACGCCTACATGAGAGGGAATTTAGGAAAGGAGGCGTGCATCGCGGCAAAGAGGGATAAAGCAGCCATGGCCAGGTTTGTGGCCATGACTGCGTCCCTGAGTGTGTAATAGCTGAAGCTATAGCTAAGAAGGTGGAGGGGGAAAACCTGCATAGACACCGGAAGAACCCTCTCGACAGTGTCATGAGTTGACATTGCAGTGTTTTATTGGAAATCAAGGACAGGCAAGTTGTATTGTACTTTGTCAACTTCTCCTACACGGTGGAGGGGGGGGGGTGCCCCCGGCACACTCACCAGTGGGGCCGTCAGTTATGGTAACGGCCTCCTCGCCACAGGACATCTGCGGCGCACGGAATGGATCTTCCTCGGATTACTTTCGATTCCCTGCAGTCATTCTTTCCATTACTTTCCTTCCTTCCTTCTCATCCACCCTGGGGCGTATGTATGACAGACCGTGTCCCGAGGTCCACAATAGCGACATCAGTCCTCACTACGTGAGTGAGTACCGGCACTTAGCCGAGGGTCTTTACCTACATATGCGTGTTTATGTCAACAACAGTAGTTCACTGGAGCTACATTTTTTTAGTATTTACCGTAGTTCGGAACTCCCTATTGAGTACGTCCATTGAGGAATCGTTTTTTGAAAATCAGCCGAACAAGTGATACAATGGCAAAATACCGCGAGTTCAACACAATGCATCGAACAATGCGATGAATTTATTTTCAAAACGTGAAACAGGATCTGGTTTCTGAGGATAACTAATACCTAGACAAATGATCTTCGTAAACAAATTGCCCTTAAATATCAAATCATTTCCAATTTCAACTATTATACTAAAGTCTTATTGTCGTGATTATTATATTAAATTTTCCGCTTGAAAAAATGAAACCCGAGTAGTGTTTTATAAAACAATATAAGTCTACATTCTTCTCATTAAACGTTCCACAGAGTTAGCAGCGATAGTTTGAAAAAAAATTCTTTTGCGTTCTTAATATGTATAAAGTGTGCATTCTGCCACAGAGTGCACACTTTATTAGTACGATGTGCACTTGCTCGAATAGTTGTAAGTGTGACGAATCACAAATAATTACAAACACTCAAGCAGTTTTACCTCTGTTTATTATTGACTTACACAATATTTCTGAATAGCTGGCAAAGATAGAATTACTAGTTGGTTTCACAGCCGTAAATAAGGTTTCAACCACAATAAAAAAGCAAATTACTGAGCAATAATTCAATTCAATTCAATTATAACACACATGTAACTTCGGATCACCAGCAAACCTTAAATCATCTAAAAAATGTAATTGGCTCCAATGCAGACATCAAAGTTAATTACAATTATCATAAAACCTTAATTACCAAACGGCATTAAAAAAAGTACATTCTTTTAAACTCTCAATTATTTATTAGCAACTAATTTAATTCAAATTTCTACAGAAAAGGACGGCAGCAATCATTTGCCAATCATAACCTCCATTTCCATCAAATCTATTTAAAAATTGATAATAAAAACGATTACGGTGGGAGGCAGNATTTGCCAATCATAACCTCCATTTCCATCAAATCTATTTAAAAATTGATAATAAAAACGATTACGGTGGGAGGCAGTAGCGTATGGCCAATCACGGCTCCGGCCGATAAAACAACCACAGCTACACGACACAGCAAACAGTTAAAAAACGTACGCCCTACACGATAAAGCCGCGGAAAGCATTGAAACAACAAACACTAAAATAAACTCGGGCAGCGCACAAGACAATCACGACACGTTAAAACAGGAAACATAGCAGACGCGACACCATACTAACACCGAAACCAAATTTAGAACAAAACCAAATTTATAAATGGATGGAATAACACTACTCCACACCCAAGCAACCACGCAGCCATGCCACACAAATTACAAAACATTTAAAATACCCTACCGCAAACTATTGACATTTCCCACGACTTGCCATTTAATATGGCCGTCGCTCTCTATCGTGACTGGTGAAGGTGTCAGCTTACTTCATCGACAACGTATTCAGCTCAACTGGACGAGGTGACGTGGGGCAAGCTCATACAGTGCAGAGCGGAGAATGCGCAGTGAAGCAAGAGGTGTAGAGATAGCGCGTTGAGGAGAAGGCAGAGCAATTCTTCGTTTTCTACCCTACCATATTGCTAAGTATTAAGTGTACGTCCGGGGTAGGGATGGGAGTTAGGTGCGTCTCAGGGCAAGGCCCCATACGCCTACAGGAGAGGGAGTTTCATGCAAGGGGGCGTGCATCGCGGCAGACAGGGATTAAGGCAGCCATGGCCGCAATTGGGGCCATGAACTGCATCCCTAAGTGTACCTATAGCTGAGGCTATAGCNGATTAAGGCAGCCATGGCCGCAATTGGGGCCATGAACTGCATCCCTAAGTGTACCTATAGCTGAGGCTATAGCTAGGAAGGGAGGGGGGGCATAGGCACCATAAAAACCCTCCCGACAGGAAAGAAGTTCAAAACTTATCAATGCATTACTGAAAATACTACAGGAGGCAGCTGGTGAGGATTTCATGCTCTTTAATGTGGAGTTGAAAATCTAGAAGAGAAAGGGCGGGGCTGTGGGTGCAAGCGCCCTTGAGGTTGAACTGCTGTCAATATTTCTGTAGAGAAGAACCAGCACAATAATATTGACAGCAGCTATTGAGTGCAGGGCCCTCCTGCTTCCCGTAGAGTGCGTCGGCAAGCTGTGCAGCTCAGCCACGGCACCTACTCCATCTTCGCTCTTCCGCACTGACATCACGGTCTCCACGCCGTGGATGAAGGAGGGGAGTCCTGACAGGGGAGCCACCCCCTCCCCGTCCTTCAAAGTAGTACGTCGGTCGGGGTGACTTCTGGCTCGGTGTGACATCCGGGACCTACCAGGTATGGTGGCGAAGCAGCTGGCCCAGGAGTGAAGGCTGATGGCAGGAAGTCTCCGAGGTCCGACGCATCCCATTCCATTCCTCACGCATCCGCAGTCAGCAGCCCGCAGAATCCAGCAGTGAGGTTCGCTACACTTCGCCCACGGCACCTCGAGATCCCCCTCCCCACCTTGATCTTTGGGCTGCCTCCCGGACGATGCGCTTTGCCATCTCGTACTGCGCTACCTAGGTCCACGACGACGGGGCTGTCACACCGGCCAGTTGGTACGCGGGCTGGTATTGGAGTATTCCCAGCCACCCCAGGGCCTAGGGATCCGCTACCCGCCACCTGGGGACGGACGAGTAGCGGAGTAGTCGCCGCACCCGAGCTGCTGCAGTCCCGCCGCACTCACAGAAGTCCTCGTCTTCTCTGGTCCCAAGGGGCGGGCAGATCCCGGAGAAGGAGCAGCCACGAGCACGATGTTCATCCCACAAGAGCGCGGCTGTGCAAGGCCTTAAATAAACTACTAAGACCAATCAAATCATTACGCACGGAGGAGAAAAGGGGAAAGTGGGGAAGGAAAAAAAATGACTGAAGGGGGAAAGGAGGGGGTCCGAGCCGAGCAAAGAGTACACCACAACATGCAGAAGTAGATGGCGCTAACGAACATTACGCGACGGCGCTAACGTAGCAAGATAAATTTATTTTCTTGGTTTCATTGGCTTTTTATCCGTTTGGGTGATCGGGAAGCGGCTTATGTGTTTGACTGGCGCGAACCTACGTCTGAAAACAAGACGCGCTTGCAAGCGTTAGACGGAACTATAACTAGACATCTGGACACTCTGCGACACTCTCGGCCTCAGTGATATCTGCGGTTCCATAACTGCACAGAGATGTCTGGTGAAGAACGGACTTCAATACGCAGAACTGCGTCGTGCTGCACGCCATGTGGTGATTGGATGTCTCACTGCTTGCTCGTGAGTGGACGCAATATGAGAGAAGTGCTGCCCTCCCTCCTCCTCCCCCACTACGCTCTTGTTAAGGGTTCTTTTAGAATAATTTTAAATTAGTTTGAAGCACCAAAACACCTCGCTTCTCTTTAACCGCCACAAGTAGTTTTGACTGAAATTGTTCACGAATGTCACACATGCTCGTTTCGATAAGCAGCGCTGTGAAAAGCACTCGTGAGGGACAGTTATCGAATGAAATATCTTGATATGTCAAGAATTAGAACTCAGGAATAAAAACAGTTTAATGCGATACGTCTTACATTATTATTTGCCAATAAGTTCTCTCAAGAGTACAGTGGTCCGATTACATGCAACCAAACTTAAAGGAGGCGTGATTTCACATTGGAATAGACAAAACAATAAAATTTGTGTTATGAATATGTCTACACGACTGAATCAACGAATCAAATATTCCTATTTCACAGGAAAGAATATATCATGTTACATACCAGTTCTGAAAAGCGAACTATTAGAGTGTAGGTATAAAGTGTTAGTTCAATAGTATGCTTTCAACCAACATNCATACCAGTTCTGAAAAGCGAACTATTAGAGTGTAGGTATAAAGTGTTAGTTCAATAGTATGCTTTCAACCAACATCCCGACTTCGTCTTCGGCTGTACCATCGTTGGCTCCAGCAAGACTGTTTACGTCGTCGATGCTATTAGCAAACTATTCGGGTTTGGCCCTTGAAACTTGAAACGTCATCATAAGCCGAATCATTTCGATAAATTTGACAATGGTCTAGTCCATTTATTAGCACAGTTGACCAATATTTTCTAATAATTGGAGGCAGAGTAACCATTAAACAGACTAACCCACCACAAGAAATGGCCATACCAAACAACCGTATGAACCGCCGATACTAGCCAGCCATACGAACCAGTCAATGCCAGTCAAACCAGGCGAAGCTCCCATACGAGCCAACCATATAAACCGTCAAAACCAGCTAAAAGTATGGATAATACATACCAACTAACCACACCAGTAAACCAAACGAACTGACCATCAAACGACTATTCTTGCCAAACAGTCTAACAACCATCAAGATCAGCGAACCACTATCACCAATCATGCCGACCAGCCTACCACTCCTACAGACTTAACATTACTAGCAGACCATACTAATAACCCATAACAAAGGACCATACCTAAGAACCATGAAGGGCCATACCAAATGGCCATACCAAAGGACCATAAAGCCGACCAAGCCAACCAACCACACCAGCCAACGACTAAAACTCCACCCAAGACTTACTCCATCCAAGACTGACTCCACCCAAGGCTAACTCCACCCAAGGCTGACTCCACCCAAGGGACTGAGGTGGGTTATGACTGAGGTGGGTTGACTGACTCCACCCAAGACTGACTCCACCAAAAACTTACTCCACCCAAGACTGACTCCACCCAAGACTGATTAACAGACTGCCTGCTGCCGAGACCAACTCCTGCCAAACTGANACTCCACCCAAGACTGACTCCACCCAAGACTGATTAACAGACTGCCTGCTGCCGAGACCAACTCCTGCCAAACTGATTAGAGCAATGGCAAAGACAATCCATCTGTACCAACACACAATGACGACCAATCAAGAAAAAGTCGCCTAATACAAAAAAAGTTGCTATACACTTCGCAAAAACTTCGCAAAACATTTCAACCAGAGCTGACCATACCAAAGGGTCATACCAAATGACCAGGCCAACCGACCAGTTGTGAAAAATATCTTAAAAATATTCCACAAGAATATTTCCTCATCCCTCAAAAATATTCCACATTCTTGAAACAAATTATTCATTCCTCAAAAAACATTCCACAAAACCATTTGCCATGCCTTCAAAATATTCCTCATTCCTCAAAAACATTCCTCATTCCTCAAAAACATTCCNTCCACAAAACCATTTGCCATGCCTTCAAAATATTCCTCATTCCTCAAAAACATTCCTCATTCCTCAAAAACATTCCTCATTTCTCAAAAATATTCGTCATTCCTCAAAAATATTTGTCATCTCTAAAAAATTTCTTTATTCCCCAAAATCATTCCTCAAAAATATTCCTCATTTCTCAAAAATATTCCTTAAAATTATTCCTTATTCCTCATTCCTAAAAAAATCCTCATTGCACAAAAAATAATTCCTCATTCCTCAAAGATATTCCTCATTCCTATAAAATATTTTTAAAAAAATATTCCTCAAAAATGTATTTTATTCCGCAAAAGTATTCCTTAGTCCTCAAAAATATTCCTTCCCAAAATCGTTTGTTTGTTCGACAAAACNTCCACAAAACCATTTGCCATGCCTTCAAAATATTCCTCATTCCTCAAAAACATTCCTCATTCCTCAAAAACATTCATCATTTCTCAAAAATATTCGTCATTCCTCAAAAATATTTGTCATCTCTAAAAAATTTCTTTATTCCCCAAAATCATTCCTCAAAAATATTCCTTATTTC
Source organism: Clitarchus hookeri (assembly GCA_002778355.1). Taxonomy (NCBI): domain Eukaryota; kingdom Metazoa; phylum Arthropoda; class Insecta; order Phasmatodea; family Phasmatidae; genus Clitarchus; species Clitarchus hookeri. The sequence continues at coordinate 106,371 of NQII01003079.1, forward strand.
TCAAAAATATTCCTTAAAATTATTCCTTATTCCTCATTCCTAAAAAAATCCTCATTGCACAAAAAATAATTCCTCATTCCTCAAAGATATTCCTCATTCCTATAAAATATTTTTAAAAAAATATTCCTCAAAAACGTATTTTATTCCGCAAAAGTATTCCTTAGTCCTCAAAAATATTCCTTCCCAAAATCGTTTGTTTGTTCGACAAAACNGTATTTTATTCCGCAAAAGTATTCCTTAGTCCTCAAAAATATTCCTTCCCAAAATCGTTTGTTTGTTCGACAAAACTCAGACGACTTTAAACAGCCCGAGAATGACATATTTCTCAGATTGTACCTCCTGGCGTACTTTCTAGCACAATTTTATTTAAAACTTACTCTTGCATTTGATTTTACACACAACTGAATTATTTAGTCTTTCAGTAAACAGTAGGGTAAATTTCAATAAATTCAAAGTGCACGACTACGAGTACCTACATAAATGTATTATCCTACTTGTCCATGCATTCCATCGCACTTCCCAGATGTTAGCACATCGTGGATTTTGTTTCATTCGATGTAGCCCCTTGAAGATACCTACCTCCTTATCGCGCGAGAAATTTCCGCTTTGTTGTAAGGCAACCGAATGTCTGAGTCCTTCAACAAGTTTTTTGGAGTCTTCAGGAAATAAGCAGTCGGTGTTCTTGTCGTCTACTGCATTCTTCACGCCACCCTTTTCAGCAAAGCCAGTGGGGAGATGTGTGAGGACGTCGAAAATATCGCCACTGTTTTCACCGCCAACCCTGTCTTCATTATCGTATCCATGGCCCTACTCTCTTTCAGCAGAGGCATTGCCCGCTTCTTCGTCACACAAACATCAACAAGTAATCTTTCCTTTGAAGGAGTATCGTTGGCAACATCAGTCTTCGCAGCTACTAGCGCTACATTATTTTTTCGAAGCTCGTTCAGTTTATGTGTCAGTTAAGCAAGTACATATTTCATACGAACCGATTGTATGGCCCGCTATTCGTTGCTTATGTAATAACATATAATTATATTTAACTAGCGAACCGGCCCGGCTTCGCCTAGGTTTTTAACTGATTGTGGCAACCCAAAAGAAAGGAAATATTTTTTACCCGATAGCCAAGAAGTAGGGTATTGTTTTTGGAGTGTATTTGTGCAAATATCGCGTAGTTACCACATTTCCGCTTTCCAGCGTCGATGCATGAAAATCATACGTGAGTTTCATCAAGTTATAGCTTTAGAAATAAGTGTGCCTAGGTACTACTTTTTGCGCTTGACTGAGGGATCTTAATCGATCACCAAAGTTAAGCAACGTTCCCAGCGGCACACATTTGGATGGGTGACCGTTTAGTGGCATAACATCTGAGCGCTTCCGGGCTTCGGAGGGTACGTTAAATATTCGGTCCCGGTTGCTATCGACTGATAGCAGTCGTTAAGCCATTTCAGAGGTCGTTGGGTGGCCTGATAAACTCTGACACCAGAGGAAAAATAATATTTCAGTCACGTTCCCAGCCATTGCAGAATTACGTTTTGTTGTTATTCCACAGGAACCGTACAATTTTCCGGGATAAAAAGTATCATATGTCCTATTCCAGGACCTAAAGTACCTACCTACCAAATTTCATCAAAATCCGTTCAGCCGTTATGGAACTGAGTGGTAACAAACATACACACACACACACACAGACTTTCGCATTTATAATATTAGTATGATTATAATACTCTTTAGCATGTAAAACATGCTTATATAAGAATAAAATCTTAAATAAATGTATACATTATAATATTTATGGTGTATTATTATTATTTATTATATGTATATATCCATATATAATTATGTAGGTTACTGTATCTGCGCTATCACAGAAGACACAAAAAGCAAAAATCTCAAGAAAAAGTATTGGAAGTTCGCGAGCATTTGGTAATGTTAGCGTTACTTCGAATAGCCCTACAGTTTTCTTTTGCCCTCCGTTATGAATTTCCTTATATCCACTGGTCAAAAGAATCACGATTATATAGAACTAGTTGTGCCCGCGGCTCCGCTCGCATGGACTACACAATTATTGTTCAGGTTTTTTTTCAATAAAGTTGAATTTTACTTAGTGTTAATCTTCTATACTTATTATAAAACTCAACGTCTCGGTGAATTAGATGGTAAAAACGCTTATTAGTATTTCTCTGTTGTATATAGATATATGCTACCGCAGAGGTTTTTTTTTTTAGATATTTTTATTCTACACAATTCTTTACTACACTGTTCCATCTTTAACGGTTTAGACGGTGTATTGTAAGAGAGCGCGCTGGCGGCAAACCTTTTTCCGACTTGATTCACTATTATAGCCACTGCTTATTCCTTATGTTACTTTACGTAACCAAATATATACTTAAACCTGGCCAGAGAACATAGCTATGAATAAAAAAAAACACGTAAATCGGATAAGTGGTTCTCGAGTGATAAGCGCAACAACAGAAAGAGAGACGTTGAGTTTTATCAAATGTATAGATAATGAGAGTCAGCAGCATCTCAGTTGTTCTGAAGCCATGACGTGAACATTGACTTGGAAATGATCACTCTCCGTGTACCAAAGATTATTCACGCGTGTGTCTGGCCGTAATGGAGATGGAGTCGGGACCAACGCCTTCCAACGTCGAATCGCCGACGGTGCCGATACTGCTGTAAAGTTTATGCGCTCGACTACAATCTGCAGTGACATGAGAAGAGCGAATGTCCGAAGCACCCGTCTAGTGTGAAGAAACTGTCCTAGGCAGTTCGCCCCATGCGATAACTCGGTTAGCCATGCCAAGGTCTGTAAACATGTTCCTTTTCCTACAGAGAAACGGCATGTGACGACATCGCTTCCTCCAGTTAGCAATACGCTGCATAATGTGTTCACAGAAAGCGAGGGAACTATGTTCAACATAGGCTACTCACGGTAAAGTCAGCACTTTTCGAAGCTCTCTCATTTGGAATGGTAGTCTATAAATATATTTTATTGTAACTTTAGATGTTAACATTCGAGTCCCGTGAAATACATGGACTGTGATTATTACTTACATGACAATATTAAATATAAAAAGTGGTCGACGGATAAAAAATGGCTGATAGGAAAAAAAAAAGTAACTATGACCTTGAAAGCGCTCACTTAACCGTGAACATCCTATACAAGCAACGAACAAGCGCGCCATACGATCGGCACGTGAGAAATATATACTTGCTTAACTGACACATGAACTGAACGAGCTTCGAAAAAATAACGTGACACCAGTAGCTACTCAGACTAATGTTGCCGACGATACTCCTCCTACAAATGAAAGAATACTCGTTGATGTTTGTGTGACGAAGTAGTGGGTAATGCCTCTGCTGAAAAAGAGAAGGGCCATGGATACGATAATGAAGACAGGGTTGGCGGTGAAAACAGTGGCGATGATTTCGACGTCCTCACATATCCCCCCACTGGCTTTGCTCAAAAAAGTGGCGTGAAGAATGCAGGAGACGACAAGAACACCGACTGTTATTTTCCCTGAAGACCCCAAATGAACTCGTTGAAGGAGACGTTTGATTGGCTTGCAACAAGTCGGAAATTTCTCGCACAGTAAGCAGATATCTTCAAACATCGGTGGACTTGAGGTAAATGCAAAGACTGAATTTATGGAATAAGAAGAAGAATAAAGTTATGTACTCGTAGTCGTCCACTGTTAATTACTTGAACCTCGCCCTACTGCTTTTCTGAAATACTTATTAATTCAGTTGTGTATAAAATCAAATGCAAGAGACCGTTTTTAATAGAATAGTACGAGAAAGTGCACTAAAAGGAATATGGTTCAATCCGAAATGTTATGTTTAAAGTAGCCTGAGTTTTGTTCAACAAACAAACGAACTGAGGAAAAAATATTTTTGAGGAATAAGGAATATTTTTTCGGAATGAAGAATATTTTTGAGGAATGAGGAATAATTTTGAGCAATGTTTTTGAGAAATTATGAATATATTTTAGGAGTGTTTTAGAGGAATGTGCAATATTTTTGANTTTTCGGAATGAAGAATATTTTTGAGGAATGAGGAATAATTTTGAGCAATGTTTTTGAGAAATTATGAATATATTTGAGGAGTGTTTTAGAGGAATGTGGAATATTTTTTAAGAAATGTTTTTAATGAATGAGGAATATTTTTGAGGAATAATGAATATTTTTGAGGAATGTTTTTTGAGGAATGAGGAATATCTTTAAAAATAAGCAAGGTTTTTAAGGAATGCAGAATATTTCTGAAGAATGAGGAACATTTTTGAGGAATAAAGGATATTTTTCAGGAATATTTTTAAGAGTAAGAAATACTTTTGAGGAATATTTCGGAGGAGTAAGGGATATTTTTATGGATACTTGTTAGGAATAAAGGATTTTTTGAGGAATGCGGAATATTTTGAAGAATGAGCAGTGTTTTTAGGAATGAGGAATATTTTTGAGCTCTATTTCACAACTGTTCGGTTGGCCTGGTCATTTGGCATGACCCTTTGGTATGGTCAGCTATGATTGAAATTTTTTGCGAAGTTTTTGCGAAGAGTTTAGCAAGTAGATTAATATGAGACGACTTTTTTTAGACTGGTCGGTATAGTTTGGCAGGGGGTTGGTCTTGGCAGCAGGCAGTATGTTAGTCAACCTTGGGTGGAGTCAGTTTTAGATGGAATCAGTCTTGGGTGGAGTCAGTCTTGGGTGGAGTCAGTCTTGGGCGGATATAGTCTTGGGTGGAATTTCAGTCGTCGGCAGGTTTGGTTGATTAGCTTAGTCGGCTTTTATGGTCCTTTGGTATGGTAATTTAGTATGGTATGGTTTTGTTATGGTTCTTTGGTATGGTCTGCTATAATGGTCAGTCTGTATGTGTGGTCGGCTGGTCGACATGATGGGTGATTATGATTTGCTGATCTTGATGGTTGTTAGAATGGTCGACTGGAATGTTGGTTTGGTATGGCCAGTTCATCTGGTTTGTTGGTGTTGGTTGCCGGCATGTATTGTCCATATTTTTAGCTGATTGGATTGGAAAGGACTTATTAACATCCCCCGGTGTTATGCTTGAAGGCTTATCAGGGAACAGTTTATAGACCAATTTAGAAGCTAACTTAAATTAACACCCATGCCTTACCTGGGATTCGAACCCAGAACCACCCGCACCCCAGACCGGTGGAGCACCAACCGACTGCGCCTAGGGAGGTCGGCTTTTAGCTAGTATTGGTGGCTTACATGGTTGGCTGGTATGGGTGATGTGCCTGGTTTCCCTGGCATCACTGGTGCGTGTGGCTTTCTGGTATGGCCTGCTCATGCGGTTGTTTGGTATGGCCGTTTCCTCTAGTCGGTTAGCCTGTTTTGATGTTATTATATCACCAATCATCTGAAAATACCTGTGAAATAGGCTTATAAATGGGCTAGACCACAGTAAGATGGATCTAGATGATTCGGCTTATGATGATGTTGTACATTCCAAGTTTCAAGGGCCTAATCCAGATTGTTTCCGAATAACATCAACAAACGACGTAGGCAGTCCAGGTCGAGTTGACGATGGTGCAGCTGAAGACAAAGTCGGTATGTTGTTCGGAAGCATACTATCAAACAAACACTTAATCTTTATATCCACATTCCAATAGCTCGTTGGTCCGAACTGGTATTCAGAATTTTCAGCAGAATTATTAATTTTTTTGGGGAAACGCGTGTGTAATTGCGAGCAGGTTCAATAAAACCTGCAGATTTGATGGAAGAGCTGAACATAAAAGATTACCTACCAGACTGAATGCTCAAAATACCAGGTAAGAGAGTGTGGTCTGTCACCTCTCGCATCAGACGAAGAACTGTGATGTGGCGCACGTTTGACTACATTAATTATCTGCAGAGGACGAGATATCATGCGACCAACAACCAATTACGAGCGAGTAATGCGATGTCATCGTGAAATCGCCAGCCCAGCACAGCCTAGTGGTAGTGTCGGTGGTTAAGCTGTAGTGTGTAAATTGTGAGTGGGCGATGAGTGGGTGGCGAGTTGAGCGAATGAGAGTAATAAGGAGGTTTGATGTAAGCCAGTGATTCAATGTACTGGGTAGTTAGGTGAATTAGGGGGGCGGGTCGACTAGATAGGCAATTGAATATAGTGGTAGGGTGAGGGTTAACAGAAAAAATACACAATTAAAAACAAGCTAAATTTATTTGAGAGGGGGGTTGCTTTGACTGGGTAGGGGTGGAGGGGGTAAAGCGGATACGAGTAATCAGTGAATAAAAATTGGAAGGGCTGGTGGTGGGGTTCAGTCGTCTGCTGGTCTTCATGTCGGGTGCTTAGTCGCTGATCCCTCCACCTGCCATCGAACCTCGGACATCCTGCATGTGTTCAAGGCACTCCAGGCACACGGAGTCAAGGACATGGGCATAAGGTCAAGGTCAAATAGATCCAATATTTTTGTCAAGTGACATCACAACATGGCGGCTGGTCGGTTCCTAACTTCTACTCCCAAATCCCCTTATACCCAAACATTCGAAATTTTAATAGATTTGTTATAATGTTATATTTATTTAATTTTTATAAGTATTTTAATTTGTTCACCAATTTTATATAAATTTGTGTATAATTTGTATACATATTTGATTAATTTTGTGAAATTCAAAATTTTTTTTTGGAAAATTTAAGTTTAATATCACTGGGGTCAAGGTCAGTGGTCACTGGGTCGAGGTCAAAGGTTACGGTTTAGGTTACAGACATCCAGCATGGTGTACAAGATGGCCACTGGCCGAGCGGAATTACAAAGTATAAACAGTTTCAAGCTCCGAAGCCCCACGCCCTCTTTGCCAGTCTCGCCTTTCTCATTATACTTCTGATGCCCGAAACAATTCTATCTCCTATCAGTTTCCTCTTTTTTTTTTTTTTAACATGACTTCGCTTTTACCTTAAATAAGGTTAAAAAGGCGCTAAACGGTTGGCCTTCTTTCAAAACTGCGCTGTAAAAACGTGTCTATAAGCCTCACTTCGCCTCGGCACGAACAGCAAGCCTCGAACTGCTGAACAAATGGCTGCATTTATTTCCGTCGTCTTCTAGACCAAATGTATAACTATTATGCACATACTTCAAATATTTTAAGCCATATTAACCAATTTCCCGCTATATTATTACCATCAGAAATAAGTAGTTGCTGTAAACAAAACAATGATTATATTTTAATATTTTTTTCACTTCTAACGTCATGCCTTATTATGTAATAAAAGCACCAAACTGGTTAAAAATAATCATTGTCTAAAATGGTACACATACATTTTTAGAGACTATGATCTCGTAAATAGATCGTCTGACTTATACACACAATACTCGTATAGCCTATGAATGAATGCAATTAATAACCACTTATTATGTTTACTTACTCTATATTACACAAAAATTTACCTCTTATTACTCATAGGTGCCATATACATTATAATGTATATTTAAAGTTATAAAATGATTAAAATTTAAAATATAGGTACCACAATTTCTTTTTTATATATTTTTTTTATGAAGACTTAGCATTAAAATAATGTGCTGCCAGACCACATTTTTAATTTATTGTTAACTTTCAGGCTANTATACACACAATACTCGTATAGCCTATGAATGAATGCAATTAATAACCACTTATTATGTTTACTTACTCTATATTTCACAAAAATTTACCTCTTATTACTCATAGGTGCCATATACATTATAATGTATATTTAAAGTTATAAAATGATTAATATTTAAAATATAGGTACCACAATTTCTTTTTTATATATTTTTTTATGAAGACTTAGCATTAAAATAATGTGCTGCCAGACCACATTTTTAATTTATTGTTAACTTTCAGGCTAATTGTTTTATTATCAGCTTAAAATTATGTTATCTCTTTCAAAAGAACAGAATGAGTTAAAGTATTGGTTCAGCGTATCTGCATCATGTTTTCCTTTGTTAATAGGACGATGCCACTGATCGGCGGGTTTTCTCAGGGATCTCCAATTTCCCCCGCCCTTTCAATCCAGTGCTGCTCCATACTCACATTGTTTCACCCTTATCGGTTCTCAAAACCTCGATGTTAAGAGCCGCCCAAATCTCTCCTAGACAAGTAAGGTAATAATTATTTAGTTACATTGGATTATGAAATATCAACATATAGGACAGTATTTTAGTAAAAGAATACATTTAGCTCAGACAAATTCAAAAGTACCTAAACAAATAGTCAATTATAATAAAAACTTTTTGTGAATATTTAGATAAGACAAATACTAACATAAAATTTACTGGCAGTTATTATGTTGGTGGAGGTATGAGTTATGAGATTTAAAATTTATGTATTCAAATTGTTGTAAATAGGATTTTTGTTTTATTATATTTGATATAACAATACAAATAATAGTGGCCAATAAATAAAAATAAAAAAATTTAGTTAAGCTATAAAAAGTTCAGTTTTTTATATGTTCTGACGTTATGTTCATAATCACATTCACGTACGTGCCCATGCTCATAGCCATATTTATGTTTGAAATTAAAATCATATATACAATAAATACATTTTAGTATTCTGTACAGAATTCTGCTTCTACAAATGGAAACAATTACACCTACGAACAATGAATGTAACGAGGCTAACAGAAGTATCAATTAAATATTTTTTATTGTATCAACACAAATCGTTAACGAGTAAATTTACATACATTGGTTAAAGATATTTGGTTTCCTCTCCTTAAAAATTATTATGCATTATAACGAATGAATTATTACACTTTATTATGTTGTTAGCATTCTGTGTAGACCAAACACAAAACTTTTGTAAATTTGAAAATAATTTGAAGGAATAGATAACTTAAATTATAAAATAGTTACTTATGTAAAAATAGTACAGAACTTCTATGCTGGTTTAATTATGAAAGATACAGTAAACATTTATCGTGAAAATTTAAATATAACAACGTGAATGCCTGTTAGAAACTTTATAAAAAAATGTGTTATATCTTTTCATATTACAGCGGTGGATAAAATAAGAGCATATAATGTTTGTAAAAAAATATATATATTATAATTATTCAAAATAGATTAATGACTAAGACATAAATCGAGAACAGTGTNTATCAACATATTGGACAGTATTTTAGTAAAATAATACATTTAGCTCAGACAAATTCAAAAGTACCTAAACAAATAATCAATTATAATAAAAACTTTTTGTGAATATTTAGATAAGACAAATACTAACATAAAATTTACTGGCAGTTATTATGTTGGTGGAGGTATGAGTTATGAGATTTAAAATGTATGTATTCAAATTGTTGTAAATAGGATTTTTGTTTTATTATATTTGATATAACAATGCAAATAATAGTGGCCAATAAATAAAAATAAAAAAATTTAGTTAAGCTATAAAAAGTTCAGTTTTTGATATGTTCTTATGTTATGTTCATAATCACATTCACGTACGTGCCCATGCTCATAGCCATATTTATGTTTGAAATTAAAATCATATATACAATAAATACATTTTAGTATTCTGTACAGAATTCTGCTTCTACAAATGGAAACAATTACACCTACGAACAATGAATGTAACGAGGCTAACAGAAGTATCAATTAAATATTTTTTATTGTATCAACACAAATCGTTAACGAGTAAATTTACATACATTGGTTAAAGATATTTGGTTTCCTCTCCTTAAAAATTATTATGCATTATAACGAATGAATTATTACACTTTATTATGTTGTTAGCATTCTGTGTAGACCAAACACAAAACTTTTGTAAATTTGAAAATAATTTGAAGGAATAGATAACTTAAATTATAAAATAGTTACTTATGTAAAAATAGTACAGAACTTCTATACTGGTTCAATTAAGAAAGATACGGTAAACATTTATCGTGAAAATTTAAATATAACAACGTGAATGCCTGTTAGAAACTTTATAAAAAAAATGTGTTATATCTTTTCATATTACAGCGGTGGATAAAATAAGAGCATACAATGTTTGTAAAAAAATATATATATTATAATTATTCAAAATAGATTAATGACTAAGACATAAATCGAGAACAGTGTNAATGTTTGTAAAAAAATATATATATTATAATTATTCAAAATAGATTAATGACTAAGACATAAATCGAGAACAGTGTAATCAGAAGCACTATACCATCACACTACAATCGATTCACCCAGCTCCATTTACTCACTATAATTCGATCTCCTCCAGGCCATCACAATAGATAATTAGCTATTTCGTTCGCCACAAATACACTCTCTTAACTACTCGTTAATATATTTTGTCACGCAATATCGCGACCTCTGCAGATAAATAATGTGGCCAAAGTCGCACTATGTCACAGTTGTTTGTCTGATGCGACAGATGAAACATCGTCTTCTCTCTCCTGAACTTCGTAATTAGCGTTGGTTTACTAGCGTGCCTGCGACCGGCGCACATTTCCAATTCGTCTTTGGGGTAACACTGCTGACTCCAGCGGAACTGCTTGTGTTGTCGGCGACGCCGTTTGCAAACCAATAGTGTTAAGGCACTTGAAACTTGGCATGTACACGATATCAATATAAGTTTAATCAGCTCGATATATCTGGGCCCTTTGTAAGCAGGGTAGGCGAAAATTTTCGGATCATCGGCGATAGAGTCATGTCCAAACAGACCAGCCGACCATGCGAACCAGGCATACCAAACATACGAAACGAAAATACTAACGAGCCATATGGACCAACCATACCTGCTGGCAAACAGACGATCCAACCATACCAGTAAACCAGTCGCTCAGACCATACAAGCCAAAAATATAGGTGATCATACAAAGCAACCATGCTAGCCGACCACACGAATCTACCATACCAGCCGACCATATTAACCTGCCATGTCAGCCGACAATATGAACCAACCATACAACCCGACCATATCAGCGGGCCATATGATTCGCCCATACCAGCTGATAATTTGGTCCGACCATACGAGCTTGCCATACGAACTAACAATACCAGCCGACAAAGTNTAATTTGGTCCGACCATACGAGCTTGCCATACGAACTAACAATACCAGCCGACAAAGTCCCCGGTGGAACCGGCGCTAGCCTCACCAAACCTCCCCTCCAGGTGGCCAATACCTATTAAAAGGTCATATCTGTAGCACTGCTTTCTACTTTTACTTTATCTCCCGCAAGCTATATCAAAATCGGCTCTTTTCTTTCGCAGGGCACCACCGGGTACTTTGAATTTTGAAATCAATCATGCTGGTCGAAATGAATTCAAAACTCACAAAGCTACACATTAACACATATTGCTCGCGCTTGTCCTTTCACAGGAAAATTAAGCATGACGGCATACCCTTAGCACATACGTGGCCCAGTGCGTCCGAGTCTGTACTGAGCTTAGATTTGGGGGACGACCGGTAACCAGAATTGTCCCTGCCTCCTCGCTCACCGGGAGCAAGGGGCATTATTCGAACCACACTGCAGACTTTCGTTTCGTCACACACACACACACACACACACACATTCACTACACATTCACTACACATTCTCTCTACAGACCGTCCAGTCCTCAGGAGCTTCGTTTCCGCCATCATCCGTTCTCGCGGTCGGCCTTCGCGGTCGGCCTTCATCGGTTTTCCTGGAACAGAACGTCTTATCCAGGAAAGGGTGTCTGATCAGGGTTCGTCACATCCGGTTTTGTTTAAGAACCCACCCGAGGTGTAGGACTAGTACCTGACCAAAGATTACCCTGTGAAAGGTTTACTGTGATCAAAAGTACGCCTCCCGTATGTGTGGACGGCATCCTTGAAGATCAATGCAGGGTCGAATATTTCTCCCCTTCTCCAGAAGCACTCTTTGAGCAAGCTCAAGAGTGCCTCCTTGTTTGTCGGCTGGCCCACCTGGGCGATGGTGAGCCTGTCCACGCACTACATGTGGGGGAAGAGGATATTCTCTCTCCCCGTCCATCGATCTTACCAGTAGAGCTACTGCTGCCATCAGGATAGTCGGTTCCTCCAGTCTTGAAACCTGGGTGCCTTGTATGACCTCGTCATAGAGTTCCCAGGGTTCCTTCGGGTGGGCTCCTAAGGGCCAGGCCTGCTCTCCGGCATCCATTGTGTTCTTATTGGATAACTATTCTATGGTTACGATTCTCTCTGAGAAAGGTACCATCTCGTTTCTCCTCACCCTTGCAGAGATACTTCCCTTTCACTTCTTTCCTTCATTTTTTCGCTCCTGTCTCTCTCCTCAGGCTCCCTTTGCCTTACTAGAGCACAGGCCTCTCTTCTTTTCTGGTCCCTTAGGAGCCTGCTCATATTGCGAGCAAGATGAGCAAAACCATCTCGCATGTACAGAACTGGACTCCAATAATATGGCCATCCATCATTTGGCCTCTCTGGATTTTCCTGTGTCAGTGGGGTTGTCATGTCCAGTTTTATTTCCTATTCTTCTGGCTCTATCACATGCAGGATAGAGCCAGTCATCCTTAATAATTTCGCCTGCTTCGCAATGACAGGTTCAGGTATTGCTGGTGATTGAGGTGTTAACGGCAGAGAATGGCGATCTTCTTCTTGTTTTCCCCGTATCATTACTGGAAAGAGGTGTTCACTAATTTTCGGGTTCAAGATCATCCCTGTCCCCTCCTATGCTTTGACTCAAACTTTGGCTTAGCCACCACACATCAAAGTTCTCGTTTCTTTTGCCTGCTTTAGTGAGAAGTTTTAACACCAAGGGTACCAGAATCTTGTCCATGATCATGTTCCGGAGGTTGAGCGGTCCATGACTATCCTCAAAAGAGATCCGAGGATCTTCAATTTTCGGACAGTCATACAGAAGGTCGGTGGAGGTGTCGGGCACCCCACATATGACGCAGTCTGGTTCTTGTACCAGGCCCATAGAGAACAACTTGACTTTGAAGTTCCTGTGCCCGGTCAGGAACTGCGCACTAGAGTGGCCTATACTAAGCCATCGCATGCAGAGCCTCAACCGGACATCGGGGAAGATGTCGAATGTTTGTCTCCCTTTTTCCAATGCCTCCCCACTGTTCTTGCCATACTTCCAGAGTTCTTCCCTGTACCGCCTTCACATCCTCTGGGGGGGGGGGTTAGGATCCACCCATTTGCCTCTACTTATTAACCCTCTTTCCGTGATAAGTAGATCCAGTGGGAGTTCTCCTGCAAGGACTTGCAGGGTATCGTTCGACGTTGTTCTATAGGCCTTGGTAATGCCCAGAAGAGCCGCTCTTTGCACGCTGATGACCTTGCGCTTTACGTGTACCTTGCTCACCTCCGGATACCATACACCACAGGTGTACGTGACCCCAGGAAGAAACACACTTCTGTACATCAGCTTCAATGTGTGGTAGCCAAGACCCCAGTTCGCAGGAGCTTCAGCCCTGAGCTTTTGGAACATTACGACAGCCTTATTCACTGCATAGCTGACATGTCCATGGAACATGAGACGAGTCTTCAGTATCACACCGAAATACTTCATTTTCTGGACGAGTTTTACAACTCGTCCTTCGAATCTTATCATTGGCTTTCTCTGGAGGTTTCCTTTCAGTAGTATCCCATTCATATTTTCTATAGAGACCTTCAGTTTGAAGTTCTCTGCCCAGGTTGCTATTGTCCCGGCAAGTTCTTAAGCTGTCTCTACAGTATGTGGGCGTCCTGACTGACAGAGAAAAGAAAGTGCCCTTTGTACCGTCCTGAGTTGCATTTGCGTATCCCCGTGCCATCTGTCGGCAACTCTCAAACTACATTGAGTGAATTAGTCCGCGTGGGACGTACTAGTTCTTTATCTATCCACGAGAGGTCATTCGCACCTACTGCTTCAACCATTTGTCTACAGTTTAATTAATTTAGTATCTGTATGTCTTGTTGACATACACATGAGGAGTCCTAAAGGGACACCTCTCGGGTAATTTAGTTTCTACTAAAGTACGAAAAAGAAAAAAAAATCGTCCTCGTGGACTTTGTTTAAGTAATAGGTTATTTAGGTTAGTATTAACCGTCTTTTCCTTTCAGGGAAATTACCATTTTATCATGGATTAGTAGTCGGCTTGTGTTGGTTCCGCTGGCACTCACTGACAACTAATTCAATTTTCTTTAAGTTTTCAGGATCTACTGGTGATTAGGCTGAAAGAGGCCCAAT
>NQII01003079.1:137184-150210 GCA_002778355.1 Clitarchus hookeri
CGCCGGGTAACTCTTTCCAAAATAACTGCAATTTTAATATTTATGGCACTTTTTTTTATCTCGGGAACTGTTTAACCGACTTCAGCCAAATTTGTTATGTTGATAGTACGTAATATGAGCATTAAAACTGGAAAGTAATAATCTTGTTTGTCCTCTATTTTGGAATATAGTGCAAACTGAAAAAAATTAAACTTTTCCCATTATATTTCGGGAACCATTTAACCGATATGAACCAAATTTGGTACATTATCAATGCATTATGTGAGCATTGCATTTATTAACAGATAATTCTATTAGTTCGCAATTTTGAAAATGTTGCAAATTTAAAAAAAAATTACATTTTCCGTTATATTTTGGTAACTATACAATTAAGTTAAACCAAATTGCGTACGTTGGCAGTGNAAAAAAAAATTACATTTTCCGTTATATTTTGGTAACTATACAATTAAGTTAAACCAAATTGCGTACGTTGGCAGTGTATTGCGTAAGTATTTATTTAATTTAGAAACCGATAATGCTATTAACCCGCCATTTTGGAAGATAGTATAAATTTAAAAATAAAGTTTTTCTATTGTATATCGGGAACAATTTAAGTGATTAAAATCACATTTGTTATGTTGATAGTACATGATATAAGCATTGAATTTGTGATTTGAAAATGTTATTACTACGCTAATTTGTAAGATAGTGAAAAATGAAAAATACAGCTTTTACATTATATATCGGTAACAACGAAACCTATTCCTGCCATATTTGGCATATACGTAAATACTATTGTAGGCCATGTTCATGTATGCAATTTAAATGGATAAGACTCTTATTTTCAAAATGTCAGCAAAATAGATATTTTAGGTTCATCTGCAATATCTAAAATACAGTTTGACCAGTTTTGACTAAAATTATTATGCTGAAAGTATATTTTACAAGAAACAAATGTGTCAAAACATAAGCTCTTTTGTACGAAATTTTTCAAGGTAATGATATGTGAAAATTATTGTTTTAATGTCATATCTAGGGAAACAACCGATTCCTACTAATTTGACACTCAAGAAATACTACAGTACGTAATGTAAATTGACATGTTTTAGTGGTTCAGACTAAATGATAACCACATAAACATCATACACTACTATATACAATAAGCACACTTGTAGCTTTAGCAAACATATTCGCTAGCTGACTTTGAGAATCCAGGCGGATTGTGACAATAACATCTAAAACACGCAGTCCTGGGCATGGTCGCACACTGTTGCTGAATCTAAATTCACTGTCTACAGCTCCTTGCACAAAGGCAGTGTGTAGGCAAATACATTTTCAATAACAAGAATATGTACGGTGAATGTTGAACACCTTACAGCACTTAGCAATTGATATGCGTGTTGGCCAGTGTCTCGATTGGTACATCTCTCCCATTCTTCCAGTTTATTTACTACCGCTTGATGCAATTATTTAAAACTTAGCACATTTCCGTCTTTATAAACCCAGCATGTTTCACATAAAGCAACCAGTGTTGCACGACGAGACTCTGGAATGTGTTCAGTTACAGCATTTGTCGAAATCTCACATCGCTGAGCTGATGACCTAAACAAGTTCCCAGCCGACTGAATGGTGCGTGGACAGTTGCACACACGTGGTGGAGTGCAGTATATAGTGAGTGTGCGCTGCAGTGTACATATAGTGCTATTGGATAATCTTTATTGACGTATTTTTGAACACCATTGATGAAGTCGGGAGTGATGTTTATGTTACCAATAAGGTGGTTTTTCCTTAAACATGACAGCAATTACAGTCAACTATGCTTATAAGTTCGCATAAGGCTTAAATGACTCTGTAATAATAATTTTTCGTTGTCGAGGGTGATGACTATGTTATGAATTTGACGAATGTATCTTAAACAGTTCGTGAAATACGACCAACAATGCTTACNTCGAGGGTGATGACTATGTTATGAATTTGACGAATGTATCTTAAACAGTTCGTGAAATACGACCAACAATGCTTATAAGTATGCCTAGGGTATACATGATCCTATGGTAGTTTTCGTTGTCGGGGGTGATGTGTATACAAATTTGTCGATTATGTCTTAAAACGATTCGGGAATTACGGTCAACTATGCTTGTAAGATCGCATAGGGCATAAATGACCATGTGATAATTTTCATTGCCGGGGCGATACCTATGTATGCTAGAGTGTGAAGTTTGGTGAGGAATCAAGATCGCATGTCGTATCCAATGGCGCCTCAGACCATCACACTTGGTGTTTGTCTGGTATGCCGCTCTACAATGCATCTCGGGAATAAAACTGCATTTTCGTTCACATTATTCACACAGAGTGAAAACCATTGATGCCTGCTGCCAGAGTAGAGACCCCACAGAAACACACGTAGATGATCGCATGTTACTTTTCATATGGTTAAAGACACCAACCACATTGCAAATTTACAGCATCATTGAGAGTGCACATGGACGTATGAAAATACAGTAATTTTGTTTGCTGAAGGAAACGTTTTTTTACGGTTTTTTTAATCGTGGTGTGTGTAACTTTATGCTAGCCTCTCCACGCAGTATACAAATTGTTTCCCCCACAAAAATTTAAATGTAAATTATTTGTGCGAATTATTAATTTTATATCTGGCCTTTGGCAGCTAGAAATATTGCTGCACAAGGAATAACCATATAAGAATAATTTTTTTCCACTACCTTAATTATAAAGATATTTATTATTAATTATATATAGAAATAACTTGGGAGTTAAACAAATTTATTGATGCGTTATTAAAGGGGATGCACGGGATCCTGCGTGGTGCATATCACATACGGCGGGGCAGGGAGGTATTTNTCGAGGGTGATGACTATGTTATGAATTTGACGAATGTATCTTAAACAGTTCGTGAAATACGACCAACAATGCTTACAAGTATGCCTAGGGTATACATGATCCTATGGTAGTTTTCGTTGTCGGGGGGGATGTGTATGTTACAAATTTGTCGACTATGTCTTAAAACGATTCGGGAATTACGGTCAACTATGCTTGTAAGATCGCATAGGGCATAAATGACCATGTGATAATTTTCATTGCCGGGGCGATACCTATGTATGCTAGAGTGTGAAGTTTGGTGAGGAATCAAGATCGCATGTCGTATCCAATGGCGCCTCAGACCATCACACTTGGTGTTTGTCTGGTATGCCGCTCTACAATGCATCTCGGGAATAAAACTGCATTTTCGTTCACATTATTCACACAGAGTGAAAACCATTGATGCCTGCTGCCAGAGTAGAGACCCCACAGAAACACACGTAGATGATCGCATGTTACTTTTCATATGGTTAAAGACACCAACCACATTGCAAATTTACAGCATCATTGAGAGTGCACATGGACGTATGAAAATACAGCAATTTTGTTTGCTGAAGGAAACGTTTTTTTACGGTTTTTTAATCGTGGTGTGTGTAACTTTATGCTAGCCTCTCCACGCAGTATACAAATTGTTTCCCCCACAAAAATTTTAATGTAAATTATTTGTGCAAATTATTAATTTTATATCTGGCCTTTGGCAGCTAGAAATATTGCTGCACAAGGAGTAACCATATAAGAATTTTTTTTTTTCCACTACCTTAATTATAAAGATATTTATTATTAATGATATATAGAAATAACTTGGGAGTTAAACAAATGTATTGATGCGTTATTAAAGGGGATGCACGGGATCCTGCGTGGTGCATATCACATACGGCGGGGCAGGGAGGTATTTNTATTGATGCGTTATTAAAGGGGATGCACGGGATCCTGCGTGGTGCATATCACATACGGCGGGGCAGGGAGGTATTTCTAATTTCGGTTTGGGTTTATCGAGCTATGATTACTTTAAAGAAAGCTGCATATCGTATTCGTACACTATATACAAATTTTTCAACATGAATTTGAAGAATTGTTTGCTGAGGGCGTGCTAGTTTCGGGGTGGAGGGGTAGAGCACTCGGTGATAAATATTTCGTTAGTATTTACCTCGAACCGTGGCCTTTGTGCGCTTCTTCCTCATGGGAATTTTCCTAAATGGGATTTTACAGTATTTTCGATATCTCTGCTTTCATACGTAGCTTTATTTTGCGTTTCGAATACCCACATGTCGTTAAACGGGATAAAACGCTCGAGCCATAAATTACATTTTTTTATTGGTGGCATGAGAGTGTGTAGAGCCAACAGCAACAGAAGTATAGGAAATATGACGTTGGCACAACTGGCATCTGGCATGTCGGATCCGGACCCTTCCACCATCATGGTAGGCGCGGCCGGCAGCCATGTTGGTAGGTGCAGTCCGCCATATTGGTAGGCGTCACAGCTACCGTATTCCAACTTGGTAGGNCGGCCGGCAGCCATGTTGGTAGGTGCAGTCCGCCATATTGGTAGGCGTCACAGCTACCGTATTCCAACTTGGTAGGCGCCACATCCAGGGCCGCCAAAGCGAAAGTCATTCAAGTGTACGTTCCACGCTAACCAACTCTCCTGCACTCATTCCGTCTTTAGCATTAACTGTCTCGTCAATATTGCCTGACGAATCAGTCCCCACCGATGCAGCATGGGGTATTGGCGACATCACTTGCTGGCTCCCAATAGACAATCCCTTGCAGATCTCGATGTGTTCCTTCAATGTTTCGCCTTGCATAAACTTCATGGTGCCTATGTCGTAATGCTTNATCCCTTGCAGATCTCGATGTGTTCCTTCAATGTTTCGCCTTGCATAAACTTCATGGTGCCTATGTCGTAATGCTTCATCGCGCGAAATGGACTCGTCGTACATGTGTTTCTCTTATGTCGCCGAGCATGGCAGCATTTGCTGAACATCTTTCCACAGTAGCTACACTTTTTCCATTTAATTTTCCAGCAGTGTGAGAAGGTACATCCAAAGAGCTCAGCTCTATAGTAGACTTCGTACAATCATTGGCTTGCATCATATTCATGAAAAATCTGATGTTATTTCTACAGTAGCAACTTGTATACCTACTTTGCCTAGCNCATTGGCTTGCATCATATTCATGAAAAATCTGATGTTATTTCTACAGTAGCAACTTGTATACCTACTTTGCCTAGCTACTGTTCTAAATATAAACTTAATAACATATTTCAGCAGTGAGATATAAGCATTTTTATGCATCCATTCAACCGGATATTTCATCTATTTCCTCGATCACATTACCTTGCAGTTACATCTTCAACAGTTTCTTTCAGACAAGTTCTTTGCTTAGCTTGAACGAATGCTCTCCAAATGACCCCTCATGCTCTCCAGCTGACCCCTCCCACTCTGCAAATGATCCCTCATGCTCCGCAAATGACACCCGAATGACACCCGAATGACACTAAATGACCCCTCCTACTACACAAATGATCGTTTCTGCTCCACAAATTACCCCTCATACTCCAAAATAACCCTCATGCTCCACAAATTACCCATCATGCTCCACAAATGGCCTCTCCTGCTCCACAAATGACCCCGCCAGCTCTACAAATGACCCCTCATGTTCCGTACATGATACCTACTGCTCTACAAATGTCCTCTCTTGCTCCGAAAATTACCCCTCCTGCTCCATAAATAGCCTGTCACGNATGATACCTACTGCTCTACAAATGTCCTCTCTTGCTCCGAAAATTACCCCTCCTGCTCCATAAATAGCCTGTCACACTCCGCAACTGACCCCTCACACAATTCAGGCTTCGCATTGATGTAGTGGTTTGCTGGTTTTTTATGTTGTAATTCTCTGAGGTCAGGTAGAAGGAAATCAGTAAGTGCCTATTTGCCAAGTGGATTGAGCCCACTGTTCTCAGCTCTAGATTATTTACTTAAGCCAGAGTCCAACCCGAACCCTTGGAATCCATTTCTTCTTCCTCTTGCCATAACTTGTGTAAACTATCGCCAACAGTGCTTTCTATGGCGTCTACATTATACACACAGCTAAATTCGCTGCATTGAAGGCTTTAGTACAATATGGTTTATTGCACCGCAGTGTACTAGTACATCTCGCAAAACACTGGATAAAATATTTGTTAGTTACAAAAAACGAAACAAACAGGAAAACGTGGTTTAGCGCAGTTAGGCGATACATTGACGATGTTTCGCCAAAATAAATTTTCTTTTTGTGTTTGCGAATACCATGTTCACGTACGTAATTATATTCAAGGTGTTCATGTTTCCCTTTTGTAGGTATATTTAACACTGGACTTCTTAATGTCTACTATTTACATCTGACCTAACCTTCATTACAGTAAGTTATCATATTTCATAATAATAAAGGCATATAAGTATGTTTAAAAAAATTTAGCCAGAGAATGCAAATTTTCCATTTTGTATGTTTATAAATTCCAAGTTAGGCCTAACAAACGGAATTTGGTATACATATTTTTTTTAAATTTAATATAACTTCTACCATTCGTTTTACAAGAACAGCTATCATATTTGGGATATACTCACATTGTATGCCTAAATAATAAAATGTCACGATGTTAATCCATGTAAATTAACCATTAAATTATTTGGGTGGGGCCAGAGCCCCTTTTGCAAAAAGTTTGGTTTATATTATACAGTATTTCCCAAACATTAGCAACTTCTAATAAATTTAAGTTGTCTTGATTTGTCTCTAGTTAGCTTTCATAAGCCTAACAATTTAAGTTAAATAGCAACTTAATTTTAACTTTCAAAACACTAAAATGCATGTTTATCAAGGATGATATTACTTTCATATTTGCCCTCTCCTTGTTCTCTAAGTTACTAACATGGATGTTACAAAAACATTACGAGACGAGGTCCACAAAATTGACACTTAATAGCCTACGCGTTTTACGCAAGCAAGCTGTGTCACTTTTATAACCTTTCCCTTAAATAAACAGAAGAAAACTGCTTTTGAGAATAAAACAAATTCTTAAGCTTTTATTACAGATTATCTTCGCTGTATTTAATCTTATCCCAGGCATTAAGTGTTTCCCAAACTACCATATCTATATTTTCAGCTTATGTTCTTACATTTCAAACAGTTCTTACATTGTAAAAAGAAAGTGTAGACACAGCAATCGTGACGTCAGAATAATAAAAGTATGTTAGGTACATAAAACGTAAGAAAAAATAAGATAAGCAAGTTATTTTTTTTAATGCTTTCTTAGTTTCTAAACACTACATTTGAAGCCTCAATACAGTGTTTATAAACGAGGTGGAACGCGGAAATACAGGTTTGCCGGCCGGCAGCTGCTCGAGAAGTCGTACGGTGTCGGGTAGACTAGCGTGCTAGCTCTAGGCCTACTGTCACCATACTGCTCGTTATCTCACATTTATAATGCGAACAAAGTTTTTTATGAATACTGAAACGTGGTTTAGAATCCGGAAATGTTAGTAACCTTCTTTGTCAACATGACATCACGTTTCATTTATAAATAATGCAGTTAACTTATCACAGACATCAAGCATGGCGCGCGACAACACAGTACGCTCACTGCAGTCGCCTTCATTACTATTCTGTTGTTCTTGTGAATGTAATACCTATTTCATATTTTAATTTCCTACTTTGAATCTTAGAAATANTCATTACTATTCTGTTGTTCTTGTGAATGTAATACCTATTTCATATTTTAATTTCCTACTTTGAATCTTAGAAATAGCAAACATAAACACAGATGATAATACTAGTACGTAAATCAATAAAACGTACAAACAAATAAGTTTTAACATGTGATGTAGGCCTACAGTCGCTTTGAAGATCACGACTGTGCGATATGAGACACGTTCTTACCTTTGTAATTTGACACCTCTTATTTCAGGTTCCTCAAAACAATGGGAACTGAAGTAATCAAGTAGCATATCGGTATCTACTCGTGCCAGATTGTCCGACTGCGCTTCCACAAGTCGCCTTCCATTTCAGTGCTGCGTGTTTGCAACGTGCCGGGGTACGACTAGTGACGTCAGACCAATAAGAGAGCGTTCCGCATTCACGTCACAGCGGCCGCGAAAGTTACTGTTTTAATACTAAAATAACTTTGTCAAAACCGATTTTTATGCAACAAACGGCACATTCTTATTTTCATACGCATATACAAATGTGCTTGTATCATTTTCAACTATGTTTGCGAAATTTGCATGTCGCCTATTGAAGTTTTGATTCCGCGCCGTTTCCGATGTTTCGCAAAAGCACCACCTCTAAACTCAATTTTTTCAAGGAAGTGTATTCCCGTTAGGAATTGGGCTAGGTTATAAATTGCATTGCATACGTCTACCTCATTTCCAACCTCCCGAAGCATAGCAGGACTTGCCCTCTTACGTCCAGTTCTGTCGGGCGGCTGGTAGCGGCGATGAACTGAGTGTATTACACTCCCCTCACAGTCACCAGTTAACAGCACATCGATTTCGCCTTGGCGCACGGATTCTGAAAGCTACCTCGGGACTGATTACGTTACGTTATGAGGCAGTATTAAACCACCGCCCAACCCCCTTCCTAGTCAACGAGCTGTAGCACAGTCCATTATAAACGTTAATTAATAATAATTGCCCACTAATTAGTTTCCCATCAATTACGAACCAGTGACTGGATAATCAAGTTAAGCAAGTTTACTGTTCACACGCAAAGGGCACTTCGTTCTTGGCGTGTTCACGCGCTTTCAGTGCCGACCGGGGGCATACACTCTGTAGTGGAGCAAGGAGCACAAAACAGGTTTGGAAATCGATGCACGAGAAATATTACACCAGGTATTTTTAATGCACTGGTCTTCGCAGTGGATCATAGAATTCTCCCATTGTCTCTGACGTCAGTTTTCCATAAGTGTGTTGCTCCATAACCATTCCGTTGTGGCATCTGCCGAGAGGTATCTGTCGAGAGGTATCTGCCGAGAGGTATCTGCCGAGAGAAGGCGAATTTCTAGTTAGATCACCAGCGCAGTTTTCACGGTAAAAAAAAATGAACATATTAAACAGTTGCCTCTCAGGCTTGAGTTTAAATAATTAATTTACTTCATCTCCAGCAAAGAGTTTAATTGGATAGATCAAAATTCTATTACAAAATAGCATATTCAATCACACGTTAAGGTATATTTTTAAAAACGTAATTTCGTAGCCATGTATGAAATATCTACACTGCTGAGCCGGCAACGTTCTGAAAGTGAGTGGAATCCAATTACAAAATACCAAGTTCAACTTTCTAGTCTTCTTTTAGTTATATTTCCATCGCGCATATTCCCGTTATTTTACACTGACATGTTACTGTACTTGTTGTAAGCAGGTGGACACCAACACAGGAGTTCTGCGCGCGTGCGTGTGTATATATACACTGAAGAGCCAAAAAAAAATGGTACATCTGCCTAATATCGTGTAGGACCCCGCGAGCACGCAGAAGTGCCGCAAGATNTGAAGAGCCAAAAAAAAATGGTACATCTGCCTAATATCGTGTAGGACCCCGCGAGCACGCAGAAGTGCCGCAAGATGACGTGGCATGAACTCGACTAATGTCTGAAGGTATGCAGGAGGCAACTCACGCCATGAATCCTGCAGGGCAGTCCACAAATCCATACGAGTGCGAGGCGGTGGAGATCTCTTCTGAACAGCACGTTGCAAGGCATCCCAGATATGCTCAATAATGTTCATGTCTGGTGATTTAGGTGGCCAATGGAAGTGTCTAAAGTCAGAAGAGTGTTCCTGGAGCCACTCGGTAGCAACTCTCGACGTGTGGGGTGTCGCATTGTCCTGCTGGAATTGTCCACGTCCGTCGGAATGCACAATGGACATGAATGGGTGCAGGTGATCGGACAGGATGCTTACGTATCTGTCACCTGTCAGAGTCGTATCTAGACGTATCAGGGGTCCCATTTCACGCCAACTGCACACGCCCCATACCATGACAGAGCCTCCACCAGCTTGAACAGTCCCCTGTTGACATGTAGGGTCCATGGATTCATGAGGATGTCTCCATACCCGTACACGTCCATCCGCCCGATACAATTGGAAACGAGACTCGTCAGACCAGGCAACGTGTTTCCAGTCATCAACAGTCCAATGGCGGTGTTGGCGGGCCCAGGCGAGGCGTAAAGCTTTGTGTCGTGCAGTCAACAACGGTACACGAGTGGGCCTTCGGCTCCGAAAGCCCATATCAATGATGGTCCGTTGAAAAGTTAGCACGCTGGCACTTGTTGATGCCCCAGCATTGAAATCTGCGCCAATTTGAGAAAGGGTTGCACGTCTGTCANGGCACTTGTTGATGCCCCAGCATTGAAATCTGCGCCAATTTGAGAAAGGGTTGCACGTCTGTCACGTTTAATAATGCTAGTCAGTCGTCGTTTGTCCCGTTCGTTCACGATCTTTTTCCGGCCACAGCGATGTCGAAGATTTGATGTTTTACCGGATTCCCGATATTCACGGTACATTCGTGAAATGGTCGTACGCGAAATTCCAAATGTTATCGCTACCTCGGAGATGCTATGTCCCATCACTTAAATATTGATAACCTGCCATTGTAGCAGCAGTAACCGATCTAGCAACTTTGCCGGACGCTTGTTGT
Source organism: Clitarchus hookeri (assembly GCA_002778355.1). Lineage (NCBI taxonomy): Eukaryota > Metazoa > Arthropoda > Insecta > Phasmatodea > Phasmatidae > Clitarchus > Clitarchus hookeri. Next base: position 147,706 of record NQII01003079.1, read on the forward strand.
CTTATATAGGCGCTGCCGACCGCATCGCGCTACTCTGATTGGTTCCATACCTCAGTTATTTGCATACGCACGCCTATACCAGTTTTTTTGTCTCTCCAGTGTACGACGGCGCACAGTTTTGAACAAGACAACGCCATATGGCTGAGAACTGTAACAATGTCGGGTTCCGAAACACTTGAATACTGAGAGTATGCTCGCACTCTCGTAACTGATGCGGACAAGAATTTTAGCGCCTTAATACGTTGTACCCAGATTATTTTAGTCTCTCAGCGTCCTTCCTTTGCCTTCTGACTGCTTTGAATGAGGAATNCTTAATACGTTGTACCCAGATTATTTTAGTCTCTCAGCGTCCTTCCTTTGCCTTCTGACTGCTTTGAATGAGGAAGTCGTGGCTTATCAAAAGTAATCTCTTTAGTCTTTCTGTGAAACAGACCTATGTAATAACAGTAAGTCAGTTGGCATGATTGATTGTCCTGAAATTTCAAACACTTGGACGTTCTGTGAATGGTAANATGTAATAACAGTAAGTCAGTTGGCATGATTGATTGTCCTGAAATTTCAAACACTTGGACGTTCTGTGAATGGTAAAGTAGCATCTATAAATGAAAATACCTCACAAATCAACAGCGGGCTGTAGAGTGATTTAGAGCTCCATCCATCACAGTACACGGATTATGTTGGTTTCAAACCTGATTTTACCAGTCAGTTAGCCGAGTGCAGTCTGCTTCATGAAACATCCAATTGTCGGATTCCTGTAAGAAATGTTACAGTTATATTTGTAAACTGTGTTGTTTTTCTGCGCAGTGCAACGGGAAGAAACAATTACACAAACGAAACGTTTTTTTAGGAGTAAAGTAATATGGGCTATCCACGGTAAAGTGAGCACTTATGAAAGCTCTCTCTTTTGGAATAATAGACAATAAATATATTATATTTTATCGTTAGACGTTAACTTCCGAGTGCAGTGGAATCTACACTCTGTGTTTATTACCTACTTGTCAATGTATATTTAAAAAGGTAGTTAATGAATAAAAAATGTCTGAAATAAAAAGTCAAATGTGCTCACGTGACCTCGAATAGGCTATAGACAGAAAACGGTCCGGCGTCTCTTGCCACCGGAGAAGGTCGGTCTTGTCACTTGAGAAACAGTCTACTTGTTTATGCACTGGGTGTAAAGATTTTATTTCCTTTAAAAGACGAAATTTTGGTCTTGACCTGTTGCCATAACTGATAAGAATTTCCCATCTCTGCGACCCGGTTTTGGCAGCGTTCTCGGCTTACTGCACACACGCAAATGTTCACAGAAACTGCTGCGAAATCCGAATCTCGCCTTCATAATTAATTCAGAGGCCAGTCCACTTCAGCCAGTACTAAAAACAACCGTTGCAAATCTCTACCCCAGCAAAACCACAGTAAATTCATCCCCCCCCCCCNCTTCACCATCCTTTTACCAGAAAACTTGTTTTTGTTCAGAGCAGGACATCTACTTCCAGTACATGAAACACAATCATCGGTTCTCATGACCTCGATGTTAAGAGCCACCCAGATCTCTCCACTTCACGTAACACGATCGAACAAAGAACAAATAATGATTTGTTGTCAGACGTCATCAGAATATTACCATAATACCTCTTATAGTTTACTTATGTACAAACTTTCTGAAATGCCAATTTCATGCAGACTAAAACCATCATCCTGCCTTATAGCCATTGGCACTGCCATTTTGCTTAGTACAGGCTGTTCCAAAATAATCTTTATAGCTTTGATACAACATTCGGTTACAGATAAAAATGTGCTGTTTATTGCAAAATGTTAACACACACGCCTAAAGTTGTAATGAGTGATAGCCAACTGCGTGCAGCGAATTAATTGTTTATTGAATTTACACAAATAATTGCGAAAAAGTTGTGCAATTTAACGTAATTTAAAAAAAGTAAAACCCACAGTAACCTGCTTCTAGACCATTATCTTACCAAGCGAACTACCAAGCTAATATTGACTGTTAGAGGGGAAAGGGGAATTATTATTCTTTATCGAAAATGTGTGCCTTTAAATTGCATGTTTTTTCTTTTCCTTTTTACTTCAACTGATAACATGGTGATTGCTAAAACAAATAATACTATGAATGCACATCTCCACCACATTTAAACTTTCAAAATGAGCATTGTGATGATTACGTGAAAATTAAATGAAAGACGTAAAAACGAAATGAAAGACTCAATGTTCATGTTGCCTCTTTAAAATGGCATTATAAAATAGAAACTGGCATTTGATACCTCCCCAGCGCTATGGCGTACAAGTAGGTATTGATTCTGATTGATTCTGCTCTCTGCGTAAAGCACCAGCAATTGATGCTAGCCCTCAGTGTTAGGGCGTAGGAATATGTCGACGCTACTATCCCTAGGTCCAATTTACCAAATAAATTCACCTTCTTCGCGAGTTAACATATGTCAGTTTTATTTTCGCTTAACAGGTTAACTTCTACATGAACACACGAGACAACTC
>NQII01003079.1:150238-176213 GCA_002778355.1 Clitarchus hookeri
CGTGGGGAGCAAGGTTCGTCACACTTCCTGTATGTCTCTACTTAGCTGTCTCGAGGCGATGGTCCAGCTCCTCGTCGGCGACCCCGGGACCGCTCCGTCACTCGGTGGGCGGGCTGCGACGCCTGGGCTGCGGCTGTTCCTCGCCGACCGGTGTTGACGTCTCGGACTCGTTCCTCTCGGCGCCACTCCACACTCCACGCTTCACATCGGCCGACTGCCCCGTTCCTTCCTCTTCCTCGAGTTTTTGTATGCTCGTTCGCCATATTAAACTCACATCATCTCTACACGTGGCCGGGCTGACCGCCGCGTCCTCTGGGTCGTAAAAACGTGTTCGGCGCTCCAGCTACCCGCATGTGGGCCCGGCGTCGTCCCTCGATTCTGGCATCGAAGTTTACTGCTCCGCCCTGCACGTGCTGGCACACTTGGTGGCCCCTTGGTCGGCGCAGTGTTTCTTCTGCCTCCGGATATCGTGTCGCTATTATTCTCACATGCTCGCCAAAAGCTCTTATCATTTAGTGCGGAAGCCATCTCGGGAGAGACGCAGCTGTTGGCGTGAGCTTAGCGTCCCCTTGTAACTGCGAGACGCAGCTGCGTCTGTCTTCCTCCGCATGTGGCCCCTACACCACGTGTTCATTCCGCCTTGGAATCCTGGCGCCATTCTTCTAGCATGCTCGCCAAAACCTTAATATTTATTGCGGTAGCCAGCCTGCGAGTTTCGACAGAGTGTGTCTTCTGACGAAAAAATATCTTTCGGGACGCGGGACGCGTCACATTTAAAAAATATAGTTTACGAGTTTATTAGTTATTACATTTTATACACGTTGTTTAACTGGCATATGAATCAACAAACAAATCACAGAAAAACAGCGAATAAAAAAGTTTACGAATTAGTGGGAAATGTCACCGAATCAGTAAGTGAAGGAAAAAGGCACTTTTTCACATATTCTTCACGTAAATTGACAAAAGTAACTGTTAAATGAATCAGGTGTTTTTAACTTATTTAAAGTGTGATACTCCCCCTGATTCATATTTAGAGTGCCGATCGACTTTAATTACAGAAAAATTATCTGAACAAAACAACTGAATATATCATAAATTCAGAAAATTTTAAATCAAAGAACATTGAGACATTTTCCAAGAAAAGTTGAAAATAGCTACTAAATTACTCGGGCGGGATTTGATGACTTTTCTATTATACTCTGGCACTCACGTCCGTGTCAGTACGTGAACTGTCACATGTGATAAGAATAGTAGATATGTCGACAGTTTAGGCTCGCTTCGTTGTTTACAGATCCGCGCATCTCCTGGCATGCAAGTGCATGAGACTCACTAGCAGGACACTCTACTGCGACTCCGTGGTCCTAGGTAGGGCGTCATCACCCTTCAGTACCAAGTACTCGGAAATAAACCATTGTATAACTATTCGATGCGCAATTCCACGTATCACGTGCCAGGAGTAGTGTTACGAGATATTCAAACTTAACTTATAAAAAAAAACTTCTCTACATTACATTGTTTTCAAAAATTACTTTTACGTCATCGTTCATGGCAATTAAAACAAAAAAAATGACAGCTTAAGTAACTAGGGAAATTCACGCGATAGAAATGAAATTAATATGAAATACATAGCAGCATGTCAAAACAAACATTTATAAATTATGAAATTATTACTTTTATGAAACGGCAGAAAACTATTAAAGATTTAATTCAAATTGCCGAATTTTTCAGACGTTACAATTACATTCATAATTAAGATTTTCCAGCAATATTTTTGTAAAGCTATGGTAGATAGTGCCGAAGGAAGCCTTGAATGTATCGTTGTGTTTATTGCAGACTATTAATCTTCAGTTATTTTCTGTAGTGTTGCGCGTTTAATTTTTTATGTGAATTTATAAATACGAAAAAGGTTTAAAGTTTTCTCAGCCGATGTTACACGATGTCAGTGGAATGTGTTGGCATCAGCGCCGTAACTTGGAAACGAAGGGTATACGTTGTAGTGATAGGCGCCGGAATGAGAGTAAATGTGCTGCAAGTCTGGTTTTAATCACCGAGATGCATTTGCATATTGTATTCAAAATATAATTTTAAAATATTGTAATGCATTACTGAAACTTATACACTGTACATATTCGCTTCTAGATTATATAGGCCCTATTTTTTTTTCTTTTTTTTTTTATCTTTTATGCAGCACATAATTAGGGTTTTGATCGCACCAAAATTAGATTTATAAGAGAAGAGAAAGTGAGTTAGGAGGCGCGTCTAAAGACGCAGGTTGGCAAAACTGCGTGGTGCCGTCTCGGCCAGTGGCTGCAGTTCCAGGGGAGGTGTGGCTTACAGGTTCCTGTCGCGCGGTAACACTAGCCACGTGGTCACAGTTCGCGTCCCAGCGACTACAACAGGGACAGACACGTGCACGCCGAAGAAACACCAAGACGACGTCCTGCAGTCTTACGTATTCGGTCATTAAAAAACTGTTACATACACACCTCAAGATATGTGTTTGCACCGTCTGTGATTGGTTGTATATGAAGCAGGTGCATTACAAAACTACACTCGTCAGGTGTGGCGTGATATTCTGTGCACACAGTGTGAAGTCTCTTGAGCCGCAAGCAACCCATTACGAAACTCAGGTGTTGCAAACTGTTCGAGACTGACGGGACATGGTAACAAATGAGACTGATATCAATGTAAGTTTAACCGTCTTCCACTCAGAGTGGAAGTCGTTCAGACCTGTGAAGCTTGACTGTAGTGACAATCAAGTGGAGGTGCATGTTTTCCTAGAGGCTCAACGTAGTAATACCGGACTGTCCATAAGAAATGAGGTTCTGAAAGTTGTCTGCTGTATACCTTGGCGGGTCAGGTACAGAAGGGGAGGAGATGCGGAGAGCCGGACATGTTCCGGAAAACATGTTGCAGACTGTGTGTGAGCGGGACGCTATCTGCGCGCAGCGTACACACACAACATACTCAGAAGCTACAGAAATACGTGACTGGACACAGTTTCATTTCGATAGTGGCAGCACTGCCGTCTTTCTTCTTTGCCAGGTGGCTTTCACGTCTTTTTGTTAGTGCCACGCGTATTTTTATGAAAATTACTATAAAATCGTTTATAAATTAGTGTTTCAACTCCTTGTTTATCATTTTTTTCCCCTCGAATGCATTTGCGTTATAAAATAATTGTGATTGAAATACGTAATCATTAACATTGGCCAGAAAACGTAGACCAATCTTAAAAGAAAGTTAAGGCTGGCGACGTCGTGCGCCTTGTCTGCCAACTTAACAAAATAAAAATTTGTAGCTTGATCTTTGTTCTAACGATGGCAGTACCGTAACACGTACGCCGGCAAAAGAATGAAATTAGGTTCTCTCGTAAAGCTTGGTCTACCTTGCGAAACAAGTCCGGCTCCTGGAACTTAGACCACGTGTGCTGAAGAATGAAACTGTAAGCTTGGAATGCAAGCCATTAGACTAAGGCACGTAAGATTTGAGTTCGCAACATAACCCACACATTCATAATGTCGTGTGAATGCTACATCCATCACCAACTGTATCCACAAGGAAAGGACTTAGCCAAGGTTATTATAATGTTATGATAACGTGTTGCTGTATCTGTGTCAGGTGGAGTTGTTACTCGTTATCAGCAGTCTGTATTTCGCTATCTTAATTGTTTTGTACATTTATATGTGTGTTAGAATGGTTTTATTGTTGCTTATAAAATCTTACAGTTCATGCCGGAAGAATATTCAAAGACTGCATTTACAAATTATGTTAAGAGTTAGTGCAACACAAGTTAGAGCTATAAACGACAACTATGTTCTACAATTTTATAAAAGCCAAATAAAAAATATATATGTACGGAAAACCAAGGGGTAAATAAGAAGTCCATCTAATATCACAAAGGGGTATTTACGATCACAAGTCTATCGTTAATACAATTTGTGATGAGGCACGGGAGGTTAGGGGTTGGAGTTGGATAAGGCAAAGAGTCTGGAGGTGTAAGGTAGCGGAAGGTTATAAGGAGGACTCAAGTAGCGGGAAGACACTTGTACCACCGCCGTGGGGAGGCCGTCACCGACATTGCCTTCCACCTCGACATCCACCACTCTTCGTGTCCACGCCCACCTTCTTCTCTCCGTCTCTCCCTTGCAGCCTGGGCGAGATTACTCACGTCAGATGACGTTCAATTACCGCAACCCCACTGCCACAGCCAAACACTATTATTCCGTGAGCTTTTGCGTATTCCTCGTTTGTGGCTACTGCGTTACATTCCCAATTGTTTACGTATTGTACTTTGTTTCAATAATATCCACTGGAGTCGCATAATCGCCTCGGCAGGCGTCGCTCTTCAAGTTCAATCGTAACAGTAGGTTTTCTAACAAGTGCGAACTACTGTCTGTAGTGTGAGGCAATAATTAACTGACTCCTGCTGAAGGAGTCAGCCATTGACACCTGTTGAAGGAGTCCGTTAGTAGGAGTAGAACGTAGGAATTCGCGTATGCTTGAAGGCGATGCAAACCCCTGAAGATGTGAAACTGAGTAAGCCATGTATGACTACATGCATACTTTCAACGACTGCCCAAAAAATTACATGGAAATCAACGATGTTACTAAGTCAAGACCTTCGGTAAACGTTGCAATGCGCTGTGACATGAGAAGAACGAATGTTTAAAGAATCTCTCTCATACGAATCTTAGCTGCTGTAAATGTTTCAGACAGTTCACTCGATGTAATGACTTAAAGTAAAGCATCAAGGCCGACAAATGTAGTGCCCTTTCGTCCACTGAGAAAGAGCACGAGTTGACTTCGTTACCTCTTGTTAATTCACTATATAATATTGTCACGATTTTCTCAAAGTCAATGGGCTTAGCCAAGTTCCTCGCCATCGATTTCTTCTTCGAATGAGATGTCTCCTGTTTTACCATTTCCATCGACTTCTTCAGCTGAGATGCCTACATCACTAGCAGCATCTACTTCCACCGGTGCAGTACCATCCTTTTGGATTGTTATGGTGCCACCGACTTCTTCAGCTGTGACACCTACATCACTACCAGCATCTACTGCCACCAGAGCAGCACGATCATCCACAGATGGTACAGTACCATCGACTTCTTCAGCTGTGACGCCTACGAAAACTTCAATGGAGCCATCGAATGTTTCGGCCAAGGTACATAGAACACCATTACTGGCTTTAGCTGCTTCTTTACCTCCAGCACCTACATCTCCAACAGGTCCATCCGAGTCTTTGCCTGAACCACTACGTCGTCTTCAGTGTCAGTTTTGTGATAAGATACTTGCTTTTGGCTACAGCGTACTGCGCCAAGAAAGCATTCATTGTTCCAAGAATCCTTGTCGCATGTCATATTTGTGTGACAGGTGCGGTAAGCAGCTCAGACGTAGCGACCACTCACTTAGACTTGCAATGACATGTACAGGTGAAGTGCATTTCCCATCAATACCGCAATACCAGGTTTGCTGCAAGCAGGTCTCTTGTGACTTCGGTACCTGTCCTCAAAACATGCGGTTACCTACGTATCCCGCACTGCACACTGTGCCGGTGTAATAAATTACATGATATTTTCGCACAATGACAGCACGGGTGTGAAAAACAAGATGGCATAGAAGTGTGTAACCTACAACCATGATGCATATATTAAGATGCCTATACGTACTACATATATATTATATATCGAAGAATATTGTAATTTTTTTCGAGAGTATGTGAGACTGCATTCGTAGGATATTAAATTAATTGAATATAAAATGCCTGTGAACAATATTGTCTTTTATTTCATATTTACCTTTTGTGCCAGAATAAAATTTAAATTTAAAAAGGCACAAAATTGAAATTAATTTAATTAAAAATTATTGTATGGAGCATTTTTTACTATATGTACGATTATATAATTAAACGAAAAAGAATCATTTTTTACAATTGGAGAAGTTAAATTTTTTTAATAAATAATATTGATTTAATAAATTATGCAGTTAGTCAACGTCCTGCATCACGCATGTAGGATACCGCTGATCAGAAAACATAACTTTTTAAATCGGATGAAAATTAGAGGTTTTCGAAATGGAGTTGGTATAAAACAAATACGAGTTACGACAACTCACCCGGCGGCTAAATCGTAAGAGTGAGGACATGCCGAGAGCTTGCCTGGTGGCTAAATCGAAAAATTAGCACCACTTAGGTGACGCAAATAGAATCCAATATGGTGGGAAAAGACAGCACCACCTATACTTTGAAAACATAAACAAATATGGCTGCCGCCTGGTGGCTAAATCAACAACTCGTTTAATGACGAAATCGAAAATTAATACACTAGTGCTACATATAAGTTGCAAATAGAATAGAATATGACTACTGCCGGCGGCTAAATTGATAAATAATACGCTAGCACCACCAGTGCTTTAAAATTGGATCCGAGATGTCCAACTATAGAGATGCAAACAAATGACAAAAGAAAAAACTAATATGGCGGGTGGACAGCATACGATGGAATAAATTATGGAAAGGGGGTGGGGAAGGGGAATGTTAAGACAGTGTGACTGGTTAGAGGTGGGTCAGTCGTCTGCTAGACACGGTGCTGGGGGAACCTCTGCAACTGTAAGTTTTTTTTAATAAATTTTCTGTAACTTTTTATTAATTTATAATAGATTTTTAAAGTAAATTTTTTATTAATTTTTTGGGATTTTTTGGAATTTCTTGGAATTTTTCGGGGTTTTCAAGGTCAGAGGTTAATGGGGTCAAGGTCAACAGCATCCAACATGGCAGCTAAAATGCTGACAGAACCAAGATGGTGGATGGTCAGGTCTGACTCCGCACCCTGGACTCTGTGTATCGATTTGGCATATCCTTTGCCTATAAAACCAATATGGCCGCCACTGGTTTGCCCTCGAAAAGCGAGTCTCTAAAATCCTTCCAGTGTCTCGAAAAAAGGCCTTTCGGAGGCTCGTTTTTTTGCAAATGGGAGGCTCGGCGCTTTTCTAGGGAGAAAAACGGTAAATTTGAGGGAAAACGGGAAATTTTAAGTAAAAGAAGGAAAATTTTAAAAGAGGGAACTAAATGTTGAGGGTAAAATGGCTGATTTTAAGGGAAAACGGGAAATGTTGTAGATAAAATGACCGCCAGCAGACCGTAATGAGAGAACATGAACAGCTCCGAGCTCCGGTCCCAGATCCTCTTGCCCCTTAAGTCGCCATAATCATTCTTCTTACTTATACATGAATTTCAAGTAATCTTAAAATCGGCACACGTTCCTGTAGTTTATCCTGAGTGTGAAATCAATCCCTGTCTCCGTAAGACATCGTGCAACGAAGTGTTACATGACCGCCACACTTACAGTGAGTAAAAAAGCAGACACGTCATATAAAGAATAATTTATACATTTTGGAACGGAGAACTGCCTACATTGATACTGATGTTTACACGTCTTGATATATAGGAATAAATGCTTTGATAAATATATTTTACACGTCGATAGTGCCTGGTTTTACTACCTAAACAAGGTAAAAACTTACAATATACAGTACTCGAGCCATAATTGAAATAATTTTGAAACACTGACGAGTTTACAAGAAATGTATGTATTGAGTGTTCTGCCTGCCTATGCTACTAGTGTGCAGAGCTTCGAGAAAAGTGCTTTATTAAAAAAGTGTTGTTTAGAGTTTTTAAGTGGTTTTTGCTTACGAACAGCATTTAAGAAACATTCCACGTTAGGAAACAAATTTACATTTTATACTTATCATATAGTAATGCAAAAATGGCTAACATGGGCGTCTTCGCAGTCATTTCATGTTGATAAATCTGCGGTACAGTATGCATGAAGTATTTACAGCCACGTGTATCATTATTGTTACGTTATAAAACGATAGATGAACCGCTGAAAGTCTCCGAGAGGTACATTGCCGAAGGAAATACAGCTTAGTGCCTTGCACATAGAGACGATTATGTGAGTGATGCGCATACCTGACTCGCCCTTACCACTTCCGCCATTCTAGGCCTCTGATATGTCCTGCTAGACAATATGATTCGCGTTCACTTTCTGATTTAAGTGTTATGTCTAGTAGATGTAACGCCATCATAACGTCACGTATATACTTATAACTGGAAACTAAGTATTTATGTACGTTAATATCACCACTATATTAGATATGCTTCCCACCCTCTTTACGTCAGGAGAAGATTGTATAGTCCGTTTACGGTTACTTCCAACTTTTCTGAAGCCCCGCTGAAGCTTAAGGGCCACTCCTCCGCCTCGTGCAAACAAAGCTTAACTAAGTCTAGAAAATTACAACAAAGGGACAATGCGCCGCATTCGTGCGCACTCTGCTACAATACAATTGGCATACGAACTTTTTCTTACTAGGCGTTANAAGGGACAATGCGCCGCATTCGTGCGCACTCTGCTACAATACAATTGGCATACGAACTTTTTCTTACTAGGCGTTCGTTACCAACATACCCATTTTCTCCTTCTTTTATTTGTATTAATAAATAAATACAATATCATAATTTATAGATATTNCGTTACCAACATACCCATTTTCTCCTTCTTTTATTTGTATTAATAAATAAATACAATATCATAATTTATAGATATTATACAAGTAAAAGTTCAGTTTAACAAAAAATAGAGTACTCTTATGTCGCCACAAGTATAAAACGCTTGTGATACAAGACATATTTAGGAAACAGCCAAATACGTCATACATGGTGTTAGGGGGGGGGGTAATTTTTCAAAGGTTTGTTTCAATAAGTGTGAATAAACAGCGAATATACTATAGTTCGTTCGGGAACTCTTTGTTTCCTTATCCTTAGGACAGACCTGTGTAGTTGGCTCTCCTTCAGTTGCTTCGTCGGTCGGTATGTCTGAACACTTGCTCTTAGCCTCGTCGCCATAACATTCGATCACACGTTTCGCTGCTTCATTTTCGTTGCTGTGAATAACACTTACTTCATCCTGCTGAACCTTCACTGGCATCCATCGTAAACGACTTGTGCAGCAGTTGAACTGCGTGTTGAGACGGGGTAATGTTTTCAGGTCGGGTACTACACAGCCGGAGATGCGCACGCAGTTGCCCCCCACCCCTTCACATTCTAAACCACATCGCTACAGTGCCACGAAGTCTGACGCAGGCAGTAAGGAGCAGAGGGCAAAATCAATAAAATACTTATACGTATGTGTCTACGGGAGATTTCAGTAATTGTCGTCGCGAACTTGTAAATGCTATGAGAGGCACATTTCTGCTTTATTTGATGCGTAGTTTCTTTTTACTGGCTATCGTTAACGTAGTTTACCGGAGTTGTTCTCAGTTACGGCCAACGACTTGTACAACGTCGCTGACGCCCGTTATAGAGGCTCATAGTCNGTTTACCGGAGTTGTTCTCAGTTACGGCCAACGACTTGTACAACGTCGCTGACGCCCGTTATAGAGGCTCATAGTGGAGTTAACACGGAGCTAGTTACGTTAACTGAGCGTTGTCGTTACGTGCAGGCATTCATAGCGCTGCTGTCTATTAACATTGAATTAAGAGCGACGTAAAGTCACATTTTCCATGCGATAATTTGATTTGTCTTCAATATAAAGGTAACGCAGTGTCAGCTAATCATATTACAAGAAAATTCTTTGTTTTTGTTTTCTGTATTAATTTCATTCCTACCTACTTACGTCAGGGTTATGCATCGTGCTACACGACGAATGCAAGCGACGTTGAAGTTTTAATTTCGTTTGTGTGCATTTGAATGATCAAAAAATTAACTATTTGATTGGAGAGGAGAGTGCAGATGTTTGGGAGGCTCCTTACATCGAGGTATCGAGAGCCTATGAGGGTAAAGCAACGCAGGGATACAAGGGCAGGGAAACGGGAGATACCCGAGAAAACCCGCAGACCTGCGGCATCGTCCAGCACGATTCCCACGTGCGAAAATCCGGGAGCGACGCCGCCGAGGATGGGTTCATGTTCGCCCAGATGGGAGACTGCATCCTTGCATCGCCCAGGTGGGAGGCTGCATCCTTGCATCGCCCAGGTGGGAGGCTGCATCCTTGCGGCCCGAGACAATCTATGGCAGCGAATTTGCGTCCATTTAGCTGAGAAATTAGATTATCGGCAAATAGATGCAAATGTTTTAAATATTAAAACTGCCGATATGTAAATTAATTTATAAATATGCGCATACTCATATTTTCATAGATGGTGGTTGATATCGGAGACAATATTTTTTTACTTTGTACTCCGCCGTTTAATAATGCAGTATCCGGAATATCAGACATGTATCGTTCACTGTCGCTGTGTTACTAGTAAATAACGTCTGCTTCAACTACGCCTTCATGGGTCGTTACAGCCCTTCGGAATAGACTTAGGCAATAAGTGTGTCGGTATAGTTCAATTCCATACTGTATATCACACTAGCCTTTTTCAGATCCCAGATACAGCATATTTGTTAGCATTGAATTTCTTATCTTAGTTTCAATGCAAGTAGAGCTACGATTTCATTTCCAAAATGTGCCGCAAAGTCAAGGCGAAGTTAAGGTAACGAGCGCCAGGTCAACTTGAATGTGACTTTGACCGCTGCTAACGACATCTGTGTGCATTGCGAGAGACAATCTCACGAGGCTGGGAGGTTGCCCCCGAAGAGGAACTTGTATAATGGGTCTAATTCAGGTGATCGTGCAGTAGACATCCGGGCGACCCAGATCGATACGCGGATCGTTGAACGCTGGAAATAGCCACCAGGTAATTCCAGCTGGACACGAGTTCGCGAGGGATGTCGGCCTGGCAATCAGAAAACATAACCGTAGAACACTCGCACTACCAAAAACCTTGTGTGGGACTGGTTCGTAATTTGATAACGCATTATTCTTAGCCATTGAAATTTGGCAACGAGTCTGACGTCAGTTGGCAGCACTGGTAAATAATGTGTTAGTGTTTTCGTTGCCCTTACATAGATCAAATTGATTTTAGTTTTACATTGTGTTGAACATAACGAGTGATTTAAATGAGTTGGCATATATGCTTTTCTTTAATAGGGTCTTAAGCATTAATTAATATTGGACGTGATAATTAAAATGCACAGGTTTCTCGCCGTCATTGCCGAAAATCCCAGGCAGCAAATTTTGCCAACTTTGTGAAGAAATATTTTTTGTAATGGTGCGTTCATGTCGATACATATCTTCAGCCGTACGTTTGTATATTTATCTGCGGCGCAAGATATCGTGCTAAAACAATGCATCACTCTGGTTAAATAACGTTCGTGCAGTTGCCAGAAATTGTTGTGTAGGATTGCCGTCTCTTACATCATCAATATTGACTGCTACAATCTACAGACTTCAGTTAACAAGTTCAGTATTAAATTATGTACCGCACGCTTTTAAGATCAATTTCTTTGCGAACGTAAAGATGTGGATTAACTTTTTAAAATGTCTGCTAGTACAATGTCGCCTTTTCTTTCCAACAAATGTACAACTTGCAACATTTCTTCGTTTCTGCGGCGTAACCACTGTCAGCGCGCCACGTCTAAGCTAGGAAGCCGGAGCGATGATAGTAGGGGGGAGGGGAGTAACTGCGCGCGCACTGAAGCCATCGTGCCGTCCGTGGCAAAAACATTGGGCACCGTGCTTCCAACAGTACACAGTGCGTGTCAAACAATGAAGCCCGGCGCTTGACATTCCAGATGTAATAAAGTTTTACAAAGCGGGGAGAGGGAAATTATATAGTTGCGATGCAGGAGCTGCAAGTGAGTGTCTATTTGTGTCTGCGGAAGCAACAGAAAACTGTGCGATATACAGGTGTAAGTCAGAAGTCACTTTCGCGGATTCTAAAGCATAGTACAGGCAAGCAGGATAAAAACATACACTGCCCCAGGCAAAAAAAAAAAAAAAAAAAAAAATTNAAGAAATTGTAAATTATGATTACAAAAATCGCCATATTACATGGGAGTAATTTTTAAAATCCGAGGTAATTTATACTTTCAGCACATTGCGTTTCTTTCTGCCACATCTCTCCGTATCACATTCTGTGACTTTCAAGAGACAGCATAAACAAAAATAATGACCTAGCCAAGTTTAACCAAATTCAACGGAATTTATATATACATATCAAAAAATTAAATACGTAATTCAATGTTCAGAAACCTATGCTATTAGCTTACACTGACGTGTTCATATTTACTGTGTTCCTATAGCTTTATATGTAAATAAATACAGCAAATTTCTACCAAAACTGAGTCGGACAATAAATTTCGAACACATTTTTTTTTTTTTAACAACTGACATGCACAAATCACATGGTAATGTTTGGCATAAAACTGTATGATTTCATGGCAAAAAAAAAAAGGTCAAATGAAAAACACTTCCTGGTATAAAATCTAGTTTAGTTACACGATCATCGAGTCATACGGCTGGCCCGTTACATGTGTAAACTAAATGCGATCAAACTGGCGTGGGCTAAGATGTAGTGTTTGATTCGGGGGAACAATACTTGCGGGGAACTGTGACTGCATTACTGCTGCAAATCAGTGAGGATTTGCGTTCAGTTGCAAGTACCAGCTGGGAAGATTGTCAGCATGTAGCAAGGATTGACGAAGGACACTGGTAGATGGACTGGATGAAGGGAAATATTATAGAAGTGTTCATAATTCGTCTGAGTAACGACGGCGATGAAACTACTGCTGAAAGTGACACAGCGTCTGAGTATACTGACTACTCTGTTCTAGCAGTTCCATTGTGACAGTACAAAATACGCTGTGCATTTGACAATTACATTTCACCTAAGAAATTGTGTTGAAAAGTGGTCGGATGGTATTATGTTTTTGGAATATGAAATTGACAGAAACTTGTGTAAGTTACATCAATATTTTTAACATTTTGGTGTCCTACATCAGGCCTATAGTTTATAGCAAAATATAGTGCGTAAATTCTAGTTAGTAGGAATTTGATCAAGTATTCGTGAAAATATAAACCAGAATGGGCACCAAAATTGGTGTTTCAAACAGGCGGGCCAGCAATTATACGCACAATAAATCCCCCAATTATTTCCTGGGTTGCATTATCTTTACTAACAATTTATTTCTTTGTTCTGCACTATTATAGAGAGTTATTTCATATAGTTTCTATATATTTTGTATTCATTTATACTGTATTTCTTTCTTCGTCTTTGTACAGCTAAAACCTATTTGTTTAATCTTATGGATCCAATTTGTCTACCTGTATTAAGTTCAAAAACTGAACAAACAGTCTAGTTATTGTGACAAAATAATCTTGAAATATTATACAACCATACAATTGATGTACCAAAACGTTGTGTGTTGTGAGCCAAATCACCCACAACTAATGTTTTCTGAACAGCAAGTACACTGCCTGGCCGTTGCTAACTGCGCAAACCAACGCCGTGCCGTGCCGATGACAGTGCCGCGTAGCACTAGGGAGTTCTCCCACATAGACGTGGCGCGCCAGCAGAATGTTCCTGCATTCGATTAAACAGTTTCGTCGTAAATATCCCACTCTACTCTGGTTGTTGCCCCAAGTGCCTGCACAACAAATGAAAAACAGGGTGAGTATAAAAGAATACCCCAACTTTGAAGGTCTGTAAGATCAAAACCAAACAACCTACAACCTAGGTTGACCGATCAAATAAACCGTGATGTTTGTTTACCATGCATTCATAAAAGTTCAATGTGACCACCATGAGCAGCCCGAACGACATCTACGTGATAATCAAACTCGTTCCACGCTCTTGTCAGCATGTCCGGCGTTACGGTTTGGATGGCGTTCGTAACTCTCGGTTTGAGGCGGCAGCGAGCTCGCATTCGACACGTCATGTGAAGGGGACGGTCTGATGTTTCCTTTATGTGCTGAGAGATGACACTGGGAGCGTGTGTCGTCGCACTATAAGGGTGTGTTGTATGTTAGTCCGTATCACGATGGCGATGGAACAACAGAAGGTGTTCTGTGTTATTAAGTTTGCTAAATGTGACTCAGTAGTTAGAAAATGGCTAGGGACGAGAGGACGACCTCGAATGACGTCATTTTTTCCCTTTTTTTTCCCCAAAAAACGTAAAAATTTTGTATCTCATGCACAATACGGATCATTTGCACAATCCGGATGAAGCCGGCTGAAAATTGAGCAATGTCAGCCGGAATGTGCAAGCAGGTACGCGAGGCTCTCGTCTCTGATTGACTACGCGAGGCTTTAGAAACGGTCTCGTCTCTGATTGGCTAAGCGAGGCTCTCTAAAGGGTCCTGTCACTGACAAACCAGCACCATCCATCATCGCTGAAGAATGTTCGCGTTCATTGCCCCCCTCCCCTTGTCAAGCAACTTCTCACATCGTATAAGCATAGTTGGCCCTAATTTCCGATTCGTTTAAGATATAGTCGCCAAATTCATAACATACGCATCACCCCCGACAATAAAATTAACACAGGGTCTTTTAAGTCCTATGTGTACTTATAGGCATAGTTGACCATAATTTCCGAGTCATTGAAGATACAGTCATCTAATGCGGAACATAGACATCACCCCCGACAACGAAAATGATCACAGGGCCAAACTGAACTGTTACAGTATGACCACAACTTTAGTTTTACAACTGCTAATACCTGGCAGTCCGCCTAAATATTCAATAATATCTCATGTGCAATATCCACTTTACATGTCCGACAACAAACACCAACTAATCGAGAATGAGGTAAGTATTTTCAAAACTTCTTGTTCGGTACTCGTGAAACACCTGTTCGCCAAATCCTCTGCGAGCAAAGTAAGTGGAGCTGTGGTCAACCACTAAGGACTCGCATTCGGGTGGACCCCCGGCTCGGTTTCAAGTCCGCTCATACTTATTTCAGTTTTCTATTGTTTCCCGAAACCCCTCCAGGCGAAGTCTGGGATAATTCCTTACTAGTGGCCACGTGGCTCATTCCTTCCCCGTTCCTGCCGCTCTGAACTACTTGCTTCGTCTCTAAACCTCACTTTCGACGAGACGTTAAGCCCTCCCTACCAACCCACCACATAAATTATGTGCGGCAAGCAAATTTCGTCTCTTTATAATGCGCATACCAGACAAGCTTGTGAGATGTTATAGCCAGTCACCAACAGCCAGGAAAAATAAAAAAGGAAGATGTAGAGAGGTCCCCTTTATCGTTAAAATGAGACGATTAAAGAGGATACTTTAGAGCAGAATATCACGTTGGTTGTACCGATAACATTCTTTCTATGCAAGGAGATGAGATCAGGGACGTGCAAATGAAGTTATAGATGGTTTGTATAATCTTCTGTGATGTTTTAAGGAAACTCCGTCGCAATTGGGCGTTATCGTCGCATACTCTGTTCCCAATAATGTGGTACTATTTTTACGGCTCCAGATAAATAATATATTCTTCCGCTGGTGGTATAAACACGTTTATTGTATAAGTAAGTCAGGCCCGGTCGTCGTTAAAAGACGATCATCTCTTTTTGAAGAATTGACAGCATTATAAACCAAAATCAGTGATTTCAACTAACAAAATATTCCTCTTCAGAACTTTAGCTGATATGTAAATAGTAAGCGGCGTTTACTGGAATACGCTGGGCACCGAAGTACCGTAATTCACTGTAAAACAGAGAAAATTCAGTCAAATCAGTTAGTATCAGTTGACTAAAATCGGTGTGATTTCATTGCAGTAATTTACACCAGTTTGGAAACAAAATTATATTTATTTGATCTAGACGTCACAATTTTGAATTTAGGGTGGTTACAAAAGAGAAAGAGCTTACAAGGGACAACATTGTTTAAAAAAATGCCATTAACATGTAGGTTGCTTGAGGGTTATAAGGAGTTTTTTTTCCGAACATTTCAAAGAGTTATACGGATAAAAGCTTCAAGAAAATATAGCTGTTTGCGATACTTGAATAGAACACACAGTGAGAGAAACAAGCCTGCAACTTACATGTGCAGAGTTTCAGGCAGGATGGGTTGTACTTCCTATATATATATNTGTGTGTGTGTGTGTGTGTGTGTGTGTGTGTGTGTGTGTGTGTGTGATGCACAGCGTCTACAACTCCTCACCCATCCTGGAGAAACCTCAATTCTGAACATTAACAAATATATACTAGGTTAATTTTTTTTCTTAATTTGTGTTTTAACAGACTGTTCAGTCAAACGACAAAAATGTAACAAAAATTGATATTAATTGCATTGAAACTTAATATCAAGAAATGACCAAAGCAACTAAGGAAAAGTATCTGAACATCTATCTGAGCAATTATGTTTTGGAACGCTCTCTTTACCTCGAACAAGACCCTGCGTGCGTCACTCAGCACGTTTATACCGACGCCTGATACCAGAGTTTCGGTAAGCAGAGTTTGTGTGCGGTATAATCGCCGCCAAAGTGNACAAGACCCTGCGTGCGTCACTCAGCACGTTTATACCGACGCCTGATACCAGAGTTTCGGTAAGCAGAGTTTGTGTGCGGTATAATCGCCGCCAAAGTGAGCTCTCGCCGTATCTCGAAACCAAGGTTTTGAATTCAAGTTTCGCGTCGAATCTTAGGTATCGTGCGCGGTACGAACAACGAAACTTCAGCTTCGGTTGTAAATATGGTATGAAATGTAAAACTAGGATATGTTCAAGTGTAAAACAAGATGTTTAGTTGCTTAAAAATAATGTGTGCAAATGCAGAGTGATATAATTTTGCTGTGGGTGCGAAAATAACTAATACGCAATAAATATGTTCCATCTTTAAAAAAGATACGAAATATCATTTTTTAATTATGTTTTATCATGCAATGTATGCAACTTTAAATAACTTGTTGTCATATTTATAGTTTCCTGTATCACCATAACATAAATAATTACTTTTTTTCCATTGTTTTGATACCAGTGATTTCGGGCATAAAACAACACACGAAACACAAGTTTCCAATACGGAGTCTCGTATGACGGTATAAACCCTTCAATCAAACCTTAGTTGGAAAGCTGGGTTTCCGAAACTGAGGTTTCGGCTGACGGTGTAGACGTACTGACGGATACGACCAAACCTACGCTCTCATTTGTGTTTATAATTTGATTTGACTTTGTCAACTTACTTTAGCAACTAAAAATACGGCACAGCGAAAAAAACTGAACACCATGAGAGCAAAATAACGCCAGTCAACATGACCGTGTAAAATAAACAACGAAGAAGCTTAANAAAAAAACTGAACACCATGAGAGCAAAATAACGCCAGTCAACATGACCGTGTAAAATAAACAACGAAGAAGCTTAACAGAAAGTATCATAAAATAAATAAATTCCAAGAAAAAATCATACGATGAAAAACCTACTTCAACTATTGATGTTCGACCCAAAACAAAGCTAAAATATAAACTGGAAAGCATTGTCAACAGAAAAAAACTAATTGATTAAGTTACAATAAATTACAGAAACCAAGGAACAAGACGAATTAACGAAAAGAGCACAAATAACAAGGAGAAAATTAACAGCGACAAATGTGAAACTGCACCAAGAAACAAGTTAAGTCACGTCTTGGAAAATGAGATCTGTTCCCGACCTAAGAGGCCTGCTCTTCAAACCAGCGACGTACCCAGAGCTGGCCAATCAGAACAAAGCAGCCAACCGACGTCATCAAGCGTGTTGCACGAGGGACTGACCGGTTCGCTTGGCGTCAGACGACGACGCAAGGAAAGGACGTCGCGAGACAAAAGACAAACGAAAAGCTTGAGACAATAGAATCGGATATTTAAAGTAGACAGCAGCAAATGTATACAACTGACATAGGCGTAGCCCGTGGATTAGCTCGGTTGGCGTGAGCAATTAGCGCGATACTCGCAATTAGGATGACTCAACGTGGCGAAACAACTGCAATATTGTTTGCGCACTGAATTTGTAACAGACTAGAGGCGCAATACTTGACAGGAAGGTGATTACCACAGGAAGTAAAGAAGTAAATTAATTATGCTGACATTTAGAGGACATTTTCCTGGTATATAAAGGTCAGAGGATATAACATAAAGTGTGGCATTTTACAGCAAGCAGTATGATAATCATTTGGTCTAATGTGGTGCCTCGTTCAGCATGAACAACAAAAGACAGCAGCGAGTGAGGCAGGGTCGGCGTGGATGACACGAGGAGTCTCACTCTTGGTGAGGGACTTCACTGACGACGCTGGCCTGGATTGGTAGGTCCAGTCTGTGTGACACGACACAGTGAGTGAGTGAAGAGCCTTTGACGTCGAGGTCTCGACAGCCGATGAGGGTGGAGCGAGGTAGGTATGGAGTAGAGCCGGAATGCAAGGGCAGGGGAAACGGGAGACCTCCGAGAAAACCCGCCGACCAGCGGCATCGTCCAGCTTGAATCCCACATGTAAAAATCCGGGGGCGACTCCACCGGGAATCTAAGCCGGTTCGCAAAGGTGGGAGGCGAGCAGTCTAACTACTACATCACTGTGACCCCGCCACGATACAATGTTCCACACAAGCTCGGGTGGAAGCTGCTGCGATAGCTGCTAGGCGAGCCTGCATGCAAGCAGGTATGGAGGTGTCTATGCAATAACCTGTCACGTGATACTTGCTGCCGCACTAGTAAAGGCGAGTGTACTGTGGTTCAGGAACTCACTTCACTCACCACTTGTGCAGTATTATCCGTTTGTGCAAAGCCTAATCGTTTTGTTGTGATAACTGGAACTTTTGTGTTAAATAAACACAAATGCTAGCCATTTTTCAAATAATTGCACATGTTTGCTATTTTTATTTACTATATATTCTAGTTTAATGGTCTAAATAGCTTTTTCTGGAAACAAAATAAAAAAATGCAACTATTGTCAATAACACACTCCACCTGTCTCTCTCTCTCTTTCTCTCTCTCTTTCTCTCTCTNAATAAAAAAATGCAACTATTGTCAATAACACACTCCACCTGTCTCTCTCTCTCTTTCTCTCTCTCTTTCTCTCTCTTTCTCTCTCTCTTTCTCTCTCTCTTTCTCTCTCTCTCTTTCTCNAAAAAAATGCAACTATTGTCAATAACACACTCCACCTGTCTCTCTCTCTCTTTCTCTCTCTCTTTCTCTCTCTCTTTCTCTCTCTCTCTTTCTCTCTCTCATTCTCTCATTTTCTCTCTCTCTTTCTCTATTTCTCTCTCTTTCTCTCTCTTTCTCTCTTTCTCTCTCTCTCTCTCTAATTGGCTAAAATGTCAACCTTGTAGGAAACCTTCCTTCAAAAATTGCACTNTCTTTCTCTCTCTCTCTTTCTCTCTCTCATTCTCTCATTTTCTCTCTCTCTTTCTCTATTTCTCTCTCTTTCTCTATTTCTCTCTCTTTCTCTCTTTCTCTCTCTCTCTCTAATTGGCTAAAATGTCAACCTTGTAGGAAACCTTCCTTCAAAAATTGCACTCGGCCAATTACTAAATCGTCCAGCAGCCGGCCAAATCTTCCATGGTAACATCCATACAAGTGGCTCTGCAGACTTGCACGGAATCTTGTAGGGAAAATGTCACCGTGACACATGGGGCAGCTGCAAGACGGGAATAGTGTTCGCAACGTGCAGAGTGTCTTGAACGTAAGTGTAGTCTGAGAGGTGCAGCTATACTCGCGGTAGCCTCGCATCTTTGAAGCAAACCTTTGGAACAATCACTACATGTATTTTGTTGTTTCCTAAATATGTCGTGTATCACAAGCGTTTCGTCAAGTACCTTGACGTATTCGTTAAATTGAACATATATCATATCTGTAAATTCTAATGCATCATTAATGCGAATAAAAATAGAAAAAAGGTGTGTTGGTGATGCCTAGTAAGAAACATCATTCAACCGAGTGTGCGTGGATGCGGTGTCTCTTTGATGTAATTTTGTTTCCATGAAAGCATGTCATTAGCAGTGTCTCAGGAAAGTTGGAAGTAACTGGGAATGGGGTCTAGGCAGCATCCTTAATGTCGAAGCGCGCAGCTGCTAACAGATCATAATATTCATGACAAATACACAGACGAAACGGTGAAAGATTTACGTTTGTTGCAAGACAGGTGTTTTTAAGCTGTGTGTTAATCAATATATCGCACGTCCTGTTACACCTCCAAGCTCGAAACCTCCGCATTGTGAATGTCGTTCGAGCCTTAACGTATCAACAACATGTTCTTAAAATTACATTTCTTTTACGGCCTACATACCTCGTTTCAAAAATTAATTCGTATAGCTATTGAGACAGCATGGTGTTTGTAAAGATCTTTCTACCACTTGACTGCACTGGTAATGTTTCCGTTAAACATTAATAACGCAAGGTATGGGTTGGATATGTGGGAAATGCGTAATAATAATTTTAGTCGTTCAAGTCCCGAGCAGAACAAAGTCTTTTATAGTTTGTGTGCAAAATACCGTCAAATAATTGCAGCGAACGCAGTGCTCTCAAAATGTGTTTCACGAATAAAGTACCGTAGTACAAAAAAAGTTTCTTTGTTAATAACAATCGAGAATGAGCGAAAGAACATTACTGTGGTCCGTGCGCTAGCAAGAAACTGCATATCACTCGAGCAGATTGCCGTAAAACAATTTTGACGAAATCTGAGTGCTTCATTTGAGTGATATTAGATTAATCGCTATTTTCCCGCGGTGGCCAGACATGGTGGTAGTCGCCGTACCACGTGTATCATGCTATTTTTAATGATACATTTAACTCGTATCGGTGTAGCCAGTGGTAGTTGAACCTTCCACTGGAAGGAGATCTGGAGGTGGGTACTTGCCTGGAGGGCTGGCCCTGCATGACGGTAGGGTCAGTAGCAGCTGCCGTGGAACGTAGGCGTGCTGGCTCCCTCAGGGTCAGTTTTGAAGGGTTGGTGCTTGCTAACGAAGAGTCGACGGTCTGGTCCGCCTAGTAAGAGGACTCGTTCACAAAGCGGTTTCGTAGAGGTGGATAGTCCTCGGCCCCATCAAGGTGGCACGTGCGGATTCAACTCCGTACTCTGCTGTTGACAGGTGAGGTGGGACCACCCTCGGGTGGAGAACATCCACCCACTGCGATTGGAAAGGGCGTCATCTCTTTCTATTGACAGCATTCAACTGCAGTAAATTAGAGCTCGGATCAAGCTCAAAAGGTCATGGATCTACAAAGTCTGGTGAAGAGTGCACACACATTAAACGTGTCTGATGTGACAGAGTAAACAGCCTGTGTGGCCCTATGCTAAGCCGGAATGTAAGAAAGACCTGAGGTGCACTCTTCTATAATATATATCGCTCAGAAAGTTGTCTCCTGCAATATCCCACGGGGCTCAGGCACAGGAGGAGACGGTCTGGTCAAAACTCGCTGCACTGAGTGTAGAAAGCATGTAGCTTCGACTTGACTCCCTTCCACAGCGTACCGGGCACGATCCCCGGCGGGGTCGTCGTCGACTTTTGTCTGTGCTTGAGCGGTTTTCTCCCTCTTCATTAATTGAACTAATTTCCAGTTCACATTCTGTTAAGTATGTAACCTTTTTTCATTGCTATGCTTCACCTATGACATTTTTTTGTCATGATAAATATGATACACATGTACTGAATAAAAATTACTCGTGTTTTTCTAGGTTATTCAATGTCGTTTTTGTCTGTGTTTGGTGGGTCTTCTCGGGTGTCTCCCATCTCATTACATTAACTAACACCACGTTCACATTTTTTTGAGTATGCAACTTTTTTCATTACTATGCTTCGCCTACATTTTTTTTTATCATGCTAAATATGATTTTTATTTACTGAATCAATGTCAGAGTTTTGTGTTTCTTTTAGACACACATCGCTACCATCACTAATTTGAAATGTGTTTACAAAATATTTCTTAACCTCCCTCAAAGTTATGTCTTGGACTCCCAAGAATTATAAACACATGCCTCCTTTCAGACCTTTCTATCCATCCCTTTTCCTCACGCGATCAACACTTTTCATTTGAACCAGTCCTCTTATAAGCACATTCAGCTTAGAGAAATTACCAAGAACCCAAAAAGATCTGAAAAGTTTTTTTCTCTCTGCTCACAAATAGTTTTGGACGAGCACTTGATTTTACACTGGTAGCCTACATTATTGGATATTTTACCAGCCACTTCGCTTTCTTTTTCACCTGTGTAAAGCTTGCCAGAATTTCGACATGTCTTCCTAATATTTCTTACCCATCCATTCCTAATTCTTTTACACCCATGTGGTTCTCTCCTAGCGGATTCACCTGAAACATGAGTACAGCCGGACTGTTTTATTTGCATGTTTTTATGCAGTGTAAGGTTAAACCCTAGACCTACTTACATACATAACTATACTAACATACCACGGTTTCGTGAATCAAAATAGGCCTGGCCTAGCTTCGTGTTTTATTCCTAACCTAACATTCTTTACCATACATAATATCAACAAGACTAGTTATTTGAATTCATTTGCATTTCACTTTCATATTTTTCATGTTTTGTTAATGTATCCTGACTTCCTGGTTCGCGTTCTGAATCTTCAGAACTCTCAATAACACATCCATCACTAACAACACTACAAAACGCGCATGGACTTGCGTTAGTCACTACTGCACTGAAAAAAGGAGCGAAACTGTAACAGCTGTAGGACAGTGCTGCAAACTGTGAGGAAATAACAGCTCTATGGACTTACTCAACTATGCCTCTGAAAAACGAACTGCGTGTTGTATACAGAAATGCAATAATCCAGAAAATGTAAATCTTACACTTACACCACTTCTGCTCTGCACCCCTCATTTACTCCTGAAAACTACAAAGTGAGGGATCAAGACCATTTTACTGGCAAGTACATCGGGTCTGCATGCAACAGCTGCTATTTGCTTTGCTGCCACCTGAAGAAACTGGTCGTATTTTTTCATAGCTTGAGCTATGGTGAAAATCTTATCATTTAGAATTTGGGGTATGACAACAAAGAAATATACATTATTCCACAAACAAAATAAAAAACTATATCATTTTCGAAGCAGTTGGGAGACAGATTTTCCGTGCAGTTTATTGATACTTTTCGTTTTATGGCCTGCAGTCTAACATCCCTGGTCGAGTACTTACCACCTTCAAAATTCATAAATATGCAGAAGTTCTTCAATCCCAACCAACTGAGACTTGTCACACGAAAAGGCGTATTTACATATGATTATGTAGACAGCTGGGAGAAGTTGAACGAGAAGCAGTTGCCCCGACAAGAAGATCTTACAACAAGCTAACAGACTCTGGAACCACCGAGGATGATTATGCTCTCGCCCAGGCAGTGAGGGAAGCATTCGGATGCACTTCATCAGGGGAATACAGTGGTATGTACTTCAAGACAGATGTCCTCCTGGCCGATGTTTCCGAGAACTTTAGGGACCTCTGCATTTCCACACATAGGCTCTACTGTGCTCATTAGGTCAGAGTCCCAGGGTTCGCTTTTGATGCTTTCGATGATTGATGACCGACTTTGAAATGTACATGTTCCTCGAGGATGGGATATGTGGTGGTGTGGTACAGTGCGTCACGAGACACTGCAGAGCCAATAATATCCACGAGCCTGAAACCCGCGATGCAAGCAAGCCGACGACATACCTACAGTATCTGGACGCCAACAACTTGTACGAATAGCCCATGAATTTGCCGCTACCAGTGCACAATTTTAAGTGGGCCAAGAACACAAACATCGATGGCATGTCCATTCCAGACGATGCTGATGCTGGCTATGATCTCGAAGTCTACATAGAATATTCCACAGACCTGCATGAAGACCACAAAGACCTGCCTTGTTTACCCGTCAACCAGCGTTCCCCTGGTCCCAAACATCCGAAACTGATGACTACTCTCGAAGACAGAAAAACTGTATTGTCCAATATCGCAACCTGGAGCAAGCTGTATCGCATGGATTAAGGATATAGAAAATTCATAGTTTACTAGAATTCGAACCAAGTCCCTGCCTGAAACCTCACATCGAGCTCAGCTCAACAAAATGTCAAGCTGCTCAGAACTATTTCGAAAAAGAATTCTTTGAATTAGCGAATAACAGTACTTTTGGAAAATAAGAAAAAACTATTAAAACTTTAACTGGTGAGCAGCGAAAAGAAAATCAAGAAACTGGTAGTCATGCCCATGTTTCTCGACCACACAATTTACGATGAGAATCTGGCCCTCCTCCATTTCAAACATTAAGAAATCCTATTTGACAAACCTAATTAAGAAGGGTTCTCTGTTCTCGACCTGTCTAAAACTTTAATGTTCAAGTTTCATTATGACATGATGACGGCTCGGTACGGAGAATACATGTAGCAGTTTTATGTGGACACCTAATTGTTCTTGTACGAGATACACACCCCCAACTGTTACAATGATTTAGTCATCGATCGATATTATAAAAACTAATTTGACACCAGCGCCCACCCCACCACGCACCCCTGCTACTCGGAAAAAAAA
Organism: Clitarchus hookeri; assembly: GCA_002778355.1. Lineage (NCBI taxonomy): Eukaryota > Metazoa > Arthropoda > Insecta > Phasmatodea > Phasmatidae > Clitarchus > Clitarchus hookeri. The sequence continues at coordinate 174,599 of NQII01003079.1, forward strand.
AAACAAGAAAGTTGTCGGCAAGTTCAAAGACGAATATGACAGGAACATCATGACAGAATTTGTAGGACCACAGGCAAAACTTTATTCGCACAAATGCATTGCAAAAGTTGTGAAAAGGGCAAAAAGCATACAATAGTGTATAGTAAAAATTAAATTAAATTCGAAGACTTAATTTTTGTCCTGGAGCAGCATTGTTTGATTAGGGTAAATGTTCGTATGATAAGTTCACACCAGCACGAACTATATTCCGAATGCATGAATAAATTGGCCCTAACATGGGCAGATGACAAAAGGCAGATAATGGAAGATGGCATACACACACGCCCCTATGGATATGTCGATGGCAATATGTAGATATATCTCACCATCATCTGCTGCGATACTCTGTGGCCCAAGTAAGAGTATGCATGTCTTGTCAGGTTTGCAATTGACGAATCATAATGGTAGCTGTAGCCCATGCAAGAGTATGCATATCTTGTCAGGCTTGCCATTAACGAATCATAATGGTAGCTGTAGCCCATGCAAGAGTATGCATATCTTGTCAGGTGTGTCGTTAGCCTAACATCTCTGTTATTGTATTCGCAATATTTTCAACACTCTAACCCATTGATGTTCTTTTTCTTTTTTTGCAGGCTGCAAGTCTACTGCATTGTCTTTAAGATTTTTCGGCGTTGTATGCAAGGTACGTCTGCCTTGCTTCGATTTTTTTCTTCATTGTATATTTTTATGACACATAGTGTAATCATTATTTTTAAACACACATGTGTCACACTTAGCTTTTTGTTCACTGTTCGCTATTATTTGACAAGTGTCTTGCATTCGAGATTTGTTTTCTATGCATCACACCGAGGTCATGAGAGAATGGCATATTATTCTCAGCTGAAGGAAACGATGCTGGAAAGGGGACTGGTTATGTTTTTAATACATTACTTTCCCTGGACGAGGGTGAATGAGGTCGGGATGCATAATAGGAGGTAGTTCCTCGCCTCGAGGGTGTAAAATCTGAAACACTTTCACCCCCCCCCCCCCTTCCCGTAACCACCAGCAAAAATTATGATGTTTCTGAATAGGCAGTGTGATAGAGCGAGGGACTATAAAACAGAAAGCCCTTTTTCTTTCAATGTGATATGCTCATCATTTTACATCCACAATCAATTTCGCGTGAATAGGATTTGACGCCTATGTTGGGCCTCCTACCCGTGGGTTACGAACAATTCACGGGGGGTTCAACACTTATCCTTGCAGTAATTGTGAATATAAAATGGTGATTTAATCATATGTATACAACAATTCTGTAGGTTTACAATGTTATTACTATACCATCTCTCTTTCACTGTCTCCCTTCACCTTTTTTTTTAGTTAGTTTGTCTGCTTTTAGTTTTATTTACTTTCCGTTCCGGCATCGGAATACCACCTACGTACTACAGTCAGGCAACACTGGAGAAAAAAATTAAATAAAAAAATTTATTTTAATAACTTTATATAATTTCTCCAAAAACGTGCTAGAAAATGTACTGTGTAGTCCCTAGTCCCAATGCCTGGGGAACCATGCATATGGTCATGCCATGTGGATGTAAAGGGGAGGGAAATGCCTCGACCATGCCCCCCCCCCCCC
>NQII01003079.1:176220-186356 GCA_002778355.1 Clitarchus hookeri
TGCGAAGATGGCTCCATGGAGATTGTGGTGGACTCGCTCCAGATGGAGAAGACAGGTATCTACACCGAATAACATTAATTGCAAAATAATAGATATTGTGTGATTTAAAAGAAATAATATGTTGAATAATTTTTTTAAATTATCTTTGGTTAAATGTTTTATTTCTAAAATATGTATCCCTTTTCTTCACATTAAAAAAATATATTACAGCAGTCGGGCTGGTTGTATAAATATTAAGTGAATTAAAAAAACTTGTTACAAAAAATAATTAATTAAATTATTTTCTAAATAATTTGGAAAAAAAATAAAAGTAAATAATTTTTCCAAATATCTTTAAAAAAATATGTTGAATGTTCTATATCACTAATAATACATTTAAAATTTAAGAAGAGAAAATAAATTAATCATATTAAAAAATAGTAGGGCAAAATAAATAAAACACACAAATAAATAGTTTTCAAACACTATTTATTTAGTAAATAGTCAATACACAACACATTTATAATTTTTTTTTTAAGAGTTCATATAGATGTTATTGTCTCTGGTGAAGAAAAAAAATGTACACATGTTGCACTATCTTATGAGACTGTCATATGCAAGGCTAAAGAGTTCTCGAAGGATGGTAGGCAACAGCTTCTTGTTAAGCATTGCACAAGTCTCTGGGCCATAGTGATGACCATCGGTCCCCGAATGGTCATCCACCTCATCATAGCCACGCTTCATATCTGACCCTTCTTTAACAGTTTACTCCGCGACTTATGCCTCGCCAATGGTGAGACAACCATCAACAGCAGGTCCGATTGACCCAGCATCCACAGCTTCAGGAATACATGCTGCTGGGCGGCGACAGCGACGAGTGGGTGCAGATTTGTTTCCCGAACTGGAGGCAGATTCATCTATGGTAGGTACTGACACGAGTGCCTGGCGCCGACGCTGTACTCTGAGGCCTCTGGTCGTCTGGGTGGATGCATCCTTCTTGAACCAGGGATGCTGGGAGCAGACGGACGATTTATTCCCCGCCTGAGACAGCTCGACGGCAGAGTCTGGCGTGTGGGTGGTAGCGTGAATCTAGGCCGAGGCGATGATTTGGTCCAAGGTGCAGGGAAGCTGTCTGCAGGATCATGTGGAACACGACGCAGGCCGATGATCGCGGACTGTCCACTTGAATCTGCGTTTTTTCGTAGACTATTAAAACGCGTGCGAATCGCTAGTTCTGCATGCCACTGCCATCGCAGGTCTCGGTGTAGGTGCGTAGCTATACATCTTCTGCAGTGAAACTATACTCCATGCTACCATAGTGAGTCTTGGTGCTTGCGTAAATGTTCGTAGGGCAGAACATTGCCATCGTGATGAACGGACCACTGCGCCGCCACTAAATGAGCGCACATAGAATTTTTTCCCATTTATATATAATATGGACACTGATCCGGTGTACTACTACACAAAAACTAAAATTCTCTTACATTTTGGGTGACTTCGTGCCTGGTCGTAACTCATCGATTTACGGTCCAAGGACGACGCACGCCATTTGCGCAAAAGCCGTGTGTTCCTCCATGCGAGTGTCCAGTCGGGTTCTGGCCTGTCGCAGACATGCCGCTGCTGGTTATAGAAAAGTTTCGCCAACTTGCGCAGCGAAGATCTGCATGTCGATGATTTCAACTTCGTTTTTGAACAAGTCGCTCATCCATTTTTTTCTGCTTGGGTCCCGCCATGTAAACCGGTCCTTTCAGACATTGCATCAGCAAGTCTCGCAGCATATTTCCCACTTGGTGGTACAGAATCTTGCCTTCGTCCCACTCCAGTCCGTGGTGGTACTTGGTCAGCCAGTCGTTCGTCTTCTTGCTTTTCTCGTCCAACAGTTTCCACGNACTCCAGTCCGTGGTGGTACTTGGTCAGCCAGTCGTTCGTCTTCTTGCTTTTCTCGTCCAACAGTTTCCACGAATAAGGGGGGTGGAAGGAGCATGTGGCATCTTGCCATCGTCGTCGTAGGACACTGCGATGTTCTTGAGCATGTGACCTCTCTGGCTTTGGAAGCCTTGCAGATTACAGTACAGCCTGATACAATCTGAGGTGCGAAGCAGTGACTATCCTTTTTATATATGCTTAGCTCACCATGCTCATGAGTCCCGAAAAACAGTCATAGCTCACTACTCTGTCGTGCGAAATCAAACAGTATGCAGCTGTATTCGCAGGCATGTTTTCCTTGGAAATAATTTCTATACTACAATCCACCACACCATTTTGAACTCGCTTATTTTGTTAGGATGTGTCGAACACCAGCAAAGACGCTGTTTCGCGGAATCTTTCTGGGCTCAGGATGGGGTAGGACTCGGAGCCCATAGTAGGAGGCTTGAAACTGTGCATACCGAAAATACAGCAAATTAAATCCTTCTTGGTTGAAGAAGGTGTTCAAATCCATGTACAGATAGCTTTCGCTATTAAAAAATATCTTTATGTTCTGTATGTTGCAATGGTCGAAAGTCGGTTTTTCTGCCGAGGTGTTGTGTTGCTTTTTAGTTTTAAATACCATTACATTGTAACAGGGTTTTTCCATGCTTGTCTTCACGACTCAGTGGTTTCGCACGGTAGATGACAAAACAGGTCAAGTAACCAAACTCCAGCTCCTGAAGGTTATGTCGATGATATTTTTCTTTCTTGGCGTAGTTCATTAGTTTCACATATTCGTGGGTGCTCGAAGTCACGTGGGGAACGAACCACTCCATGTTGGTCAAGGTTACAGTGATGGGCTGCAGGTTTTCTCCGGCTCTCAACACTGCATCGAGATGCGATATGGCTAGAATTATCACCAGTTCTTGCTTGGTTCCTACAATTATGTTCCTATAATCTTCAGCGAAACCCAGTAACATCGATAGTGGCATGCTCACCTCGAACTTGCCTTCTGCGATGATGGGAACTTTGTAGCAGTCTTCCATTCACCAGCCTGCAATATTTACCATGTCGAGATTGTTGGGCATGAGCTAGTGGTAGTTTTTTTTATGGTGGTGGTTATGCCATCATCCCAGGTTTCGTCAATAGTAATACCACTAAGTTTGTACATTACTCGCTCGAGAAGGTGGATTGTACCATTGTGAACGAATGCAGTGGTTGCAGGGTGGGTCCCGTCCTCTTCTGTGAGCATACCTCGGATGCACAGGAACGATTGCGAAGGCAGGGTGTAAATATCTTATTCTACATCGGGATTCGAACCTCTCGCCCGAGGGCATATGGGCTGGTCAGATAAGGCTGGTAGCAATGCAGCTCAAACTTGTCTATTCTGTCGTCGAATTCTGCTCGCTGGGTCACATTCAATATTTTGTCTTCCACGCCTGTTCACTTTAAACCCCAGGCTACATGAAAACTGTTTGTTGACATGTGCTAGCACACCAGTGTCTGGAGCTCTACTGGTCCTGTGTTTGGTGCTGAGCTCGAGTTTATGCACGGTATGCCTAGCGAAACTCAATCCCATCGTTTCAGGTGCAAACGCTAAGTGATTTCTTCATTTTTGAAATATATCTACTTATTGCACTGATCGACGATTAACATGATCACTTCGTGTGCACTCTTCGCGATCATGGTAATGTAAATTATGCTTTTTGGAACTTCGACCAGTTTTTAACCTGGTGTGGCCATTAGTGCAAACTCGTGCAGTGTATTTATGGTCTTACCACTGACATAACAGCCGCTCCCCAAATTACAGTTTATGACTCTAACATTCACCGGAAATTTGTTCACCAGCCTCGAGGATTAATGCATTTTACCAACTTTGTATATTCGGGTCTCGAACCGCAGCATGGGCCTGATGGCATCCGGTTTGGTGAAATTGATCTGTAAAATATTTCTGCGTTCAGCATGTTTGGCTTACCGTGTAGTTCGAAGGTCACATGCGATGGCAAAGATTTGTTGATGGAATTGGCGATGTCCTTACGTTCGTATGCACCAGTGGGAATGTTGATTTCCTTCATACCTCCTGTCACTGTATGTGGAGTTGTAAGTTTGAAAAATCTGTACATCTGACAGCCCACACTACCATCCAGCTCCAAGGGCAGGTAGAATGTCGCCCTCAATTCGAATGTCTATTCACTTAGAATGATGGACACTGACATACTGAACGACGAATATAGGTGTGAACACCTTTTAAGTAAAATGATAACGAACAATGATTCGCCTACGATTGTTTTTATTCCACCACACCAGAAAGCGAAGACACAAGTGTCCATACTCCCATGTGTTCGGCATCTGCTCCATCTCGTAGTTGTAAGTCAGTTTGCAATTTTTCATGTAATGACGCAGTTCGGGCAGTGGACGCATATTACCGAAACTCTCGTAGTATACTGCACATATGCCATATTTGACATAAGTTGCCCAGGGTATACCAGGCCCAACTGTTGTGTCCAGGTTGATTACGGCACATTAATTACGTTTGTGTTTAGGGGCAAAGTATCTCGCACGAACACACCATGAAAAAGAGGTATCTTCAATTTGCATGCAAACAGTTCCAAATCCACTTTCGTGAACTGCCATTTCGGTTGAGATTTCATTAGCGCCTCTTCCTGCTGCGATACTTTTTCTTTCTCGCACCTTCTCCTTGGTAGGACCATTGTATGTAAAGTCCTTGGCCATTTTTTATCCATGGCAATAGCTTCCAGTTTATGGTCCTAGTGACAGTTTTCCTCCAAATGCTTACGTTCGTCCAATGCTCGTTTAACCACGGTGACAATATTCGTTATGGAACTGGTGATACCACCTAGAGCACTGATTTCAGGTATCAAGGTGGGAAGGAATCCTCCTGTCTTTTTCTTCCCTCTCCCCTTGGAACATCGTCTCACTTTCCTCGTCCCCATGCCCATCTTCACCTTTGCTTCCGTTGCATTGTAAACAACACACGCAGCTATTTTTTTTACCGAGTCCAGTGTTGGGTGCATGTCATATTTCGTCCGCCATATGTCCGAGTATCTTGTCTGCCTGGTGCCTAGCTTGTAGATCCTTGTGCTGGGAATAGGCGATATCATATCACTTGCACGCCTCGTGCCATGTCGCTGTGTGCCAGCCTTTTAGGTAGTGTGGTTCCCGGCCCGCAGAACGCGCAGAGTGTCCAGGAATGTGCAGCTCGAAAGGTAGATTGTTGATCAGCGTATCGAAGACCACTCTTCCAGATTTGATCTTTCTTCTACGAGTCATCACGCACTACTTAGCAACGAACCGATATATGCCAAACCTTTATACAATTTAGTTTCAGTGTCATGGAGACAATCAAGCAGAATGTTAGTCTTCCCGTCTGCATCACCGAGGAAGATGTCGAAACTTCACACGATGCTCATCACAGCATGCTGTTGCCCAATGCCGTGACAATATTGATTTGCGGAACGTCGGGTTGCAGCAAGATGTGCGTACTGTCAAGTTTGCTGGAGGAACTGAAAGGTCTTAGGTTAGAGAACGTGTACCTGTACTCTAAATCCCTTCAGAAACCGAGATACCAGCATCTGGCACATGTACTGCAGGCCTTGGATAACATGAAATATTTGCTTGAAGTGATAACGAAGCCATTGTGCCACCGAGTGAAGCATTGTCAAACTCAGTGTTTATTTTAGACGACGTTGCATGTGAGAAAGAGACTTGCATTCAAGAAAACTGTAGCATGATATGCATGCAAATGTATGTACTTGAGTCGAACTTATTTGTGTGTGCCAAAACAATTACTATGGTATCATGTAAATTTCCTTGTGTTGTTTCGCATGGACGATACGAACTTACGGCATGCCTAGGACAACCACATGAATACTGACATTAAGTTTGCAGAGTTTAAGGATATGTGTTCTTTGTGCTGGAACGAGGAGTAAGGCATATTGGTGATCGAAAAGGATTCGCCGGTACAAAAGGGAAGGTACAGCATGGCTTCGATCAGTTTATCATATTATGCTGACTATGAGTCACAATGCCATTTCCAAATTCAGACATGATCGATCTATTCTCCGATTATGGTGGGAATTGGTTCACAAAAGCTCGCCTCACTGCCGTTCACATGGTCATGTCTCTTCTAGTTCACAATATTGAAAGTGCGAAAAATGAAGTGGTGGAAGATTTTTGTAGCCATCGACCAGCATGTAGGGGGTGCATCGAATGTGCAGAGACGGGAAGCATTGAAGGCTCTTCAAAATATGTTAACATCCAAACTGGCTGCGAAAACCGATGTTACGAGGCATAGCAAGAAGTTGGAGGATATGTGTATCAACCAACTGGAAATAATAGAAAATTCACTTCCCTCAACTAAAGAGTGAATATGTATATATACCTGTGTGGTTGTGTGTTTATTCCATTATATGAATGATGGAGGACCGAACCGAACTGACAACTGAGGTGCAGCTACAACAGGCCATCGAAGCTGTTCGCACGAAATATCTACTCGCGAGAAGTTACGAACTGGCTCTCGAGAATCGAAGGGAGGAGGCTTACAAGCAGGTAACCAGCAGTCTCGACGAACTTGGTCAACAATGCACTGTCCAACATGGCCACTGGCCGCGCCTCTCACATCAACCAAGATGGCGGACGGATCCGGGATCAGATGCATTGTGAATGCACCAAAACGAAGATAAATATACTATTCACCGCGCACTATTCCCCTCTCTTCTTCTCATCCAGCTACTGGCCCTTCCTTTCTTTCTTCAACTAAACATTTTATTATAAAGAGATCTGCATTGAATTATGATTCTGTATTCGTTTCGGTGGCCGAACCTCAAGAAACTATACTTCAGTATAATTCATGATTTCTCCTTGTGAACAATGTTCTCTGCAGAGTGACGACCTCCTAGCCGTGATGTCCGTAGGTAATCCGCGACTTCTTCAGAATGTTCGAGAACAGAGTGGATAGTGTAACTACCTTTATTTAAGTAGAGTTAACTTCAGTTTGGGCGGAGTTCGTGTTAGACAGCCGCACGCTCCGAACGCTGGCCGTTTATAACGGAGTTTGTTTTATTTGCGGCCAGCTTACGTTAGATTGTGGTCCTACGTCACACAATATTTTTTGTACAGCTGTGATTTTTGAGTGGGCTGCCGGAAATTCGTCGTTTAGTGCTGTAGGAGGACGAACAGTTCCAATCATTGAGTGCTAATTTTGCTCTAGGATTCAGTAAACTTCTTAATTTTACCAATGGTCCTTATGGATAGCATGATGGTCATTATGTCTGAGCTAGATCCAGAGGTAACAACTGCTTGATAACGTCGCTTGAAAAACTTAATTTCTTTAAATTATACCATATTCATGCAATAGCAAATGCTTTATATAATTTGATGTAAAACTTAACGATACAAGCCTACCCCACTTAATATAAAAATAATATCATAGAAGTAACACAACAGAGAGTTTTACAAATGTTTTTGTGTGAATGATGTCACGAACTGTGTGTGAAATGACATTTAATTTTTTAATGGTTACATTAATTTCAAAATTAAATGCATTAAATCTCATAATTATAAGGTATCTCCCTGATCGCTGGTACAACTACTGGCATAAATTTTAGCAACTTTTCATGAATTTGAAGATAAAAATATTTTATAGAATTCCTTTATTGTAAAGCGTAGTCTGTAATTATATTTTTGGTGTGAGGATATTACACAAACCTTAAAAATTTGTCTCAATTGAAAATTTTTGTCGCCTAAGAATTTGAATATTGTAGCATGTAGAAATTTATTGAATTTTTATTATTGTTTGCTTCGTTGGAACTAAGATTATGGACAATTATTTTAATTTTAGGTTACTGTTAGTTTTGACACATCACAATGTCACCAACCTAATTTGTTTTATTTGAATTAGTTATTTTGTTTTGAATGTTAAATAGGTAATTTCTGTGATTTTGAAGTATTGGGTAATGTTTTATGCGAATTACTTAACAAGAGAATGTTTAACTTTTTTGAAATAAGTCGGATACATTTCGTTACGTTGCTATGGCAACCAATAGCTGGTTACACTAATTCTGGTGCGCGCTATATGGTTTTTTCAAATTTAATTGTTACATAAATTGTTACGTTTGTGAAATATTACGTCCCTGAAGACGAGACATACCGGATTTTTCGACGCAGGACCAGGGAAGCTGGATGTGATGTAGTATCCCCTGGTTGGAATTTTATATAATTCTTTAAAATATTTCCCGAGTCTGGCTTTTAGAGGGCGCCCGGTGTGAGTTTTGACAACAAGAGGGTTTTGCAGGTTTCAGCCGCGTATTTGTTTTATTTTACTTATTAGAGATTCGACACGCGAATGAGTTATTTAATGCCAAGGACTATAAGGATTGAAGACCTGAGAGCCTTATTTAGGGAAGACTGCGAGTAAAGAAGAGGGGATCAAGAGCTTACTTTTTATTTATCACCTGGATTTGTCGGAAGATATTTCTACGGAGTTCATCAATCTACGTCAGCGTTGTTATTTATGCCAGATAAGTGAGAAATTAAGTTGACCAGAGTCTGGGATATTTTTATTTATTTGCACATTTATTTTGAACTGACATAATAATTTTTGACAGAAAAGCCCTGAGACATCGGTTTTATGGGCTGTACCGAACTAATTCTCCACCAATTTTCGGACATAAATAAAATAAAATTTATCTTGGATTTTGAGTAATCCAAGCTGGTGTTGCCAGCTAACCGATGAAACTCAAAGTATTTGTATGAAATATTGATATTGGTAACTTAATTGCATCTTAGTTAATAACTAACACTTTCAGTCATATTATCCTAAGATGTTATTCTTTTTTCAATTAAACATTACTAAAATACTTTCTGCTCTTCTTATTATTTCTGATAAAGTAGCCTCGGTATGTTTTTATTCTGTCCGCGTTTTCCAGTCGCGAACTGCGTATTCAAACAGGTGGGTTTGGGTTGCTGCCAGTATCTCACGTCACATCAATTTATTTTATCGCGTGTGTTTGTGTTACGTTAGGTATTAAGAAGTCGGGGCAATACAAGCATGCACAAGCGGATCACAATAGAAACAGAAACTCCTGTAATTTTTGTGATTTGACGTCTCGATAAACTATTTCGTTATTTGCGTTAACAAATTATCTGACACAATTCCGATCATTGGAGAAGCAAGAGAGATTTTTTCCAGATTAGGTGACCAATACACGATTAATCACGTGAGGGTAGACTTACACCGATGCTCTGGCCATCGATTCACACACCACGCGGGCCATCTGAGCCGCAGATCGCATGCAAAGCGGTGCATTAAGGCAGCTCTGTGCATTAAGGCTGCTCACACGGCCCTACCTCCCGTCTGCTTCCAAGACGATTGCTGCCTGTCGTACGATATGCACTGTGTTGAAAACCGGTCACACCTAGTTTGAAAGAAAACCGCGTATTTATTTCGAACAATTCTCAATTTTGGTCCTCACTGATTGCCACGCCGAGTAATATGTAAGCCTACATAATGACATGTAATCCTACGCCTGTGTTTAAAAAGAAAATTCCACATGCATGAGCGATGTGCGTTAGGAACAGTATAAAACATCAAAGAGAAAATACCCAACAAAAAAATAATGGAGACTGAAAATGCTCACAGCGAAATAGTTTTCATAAAAGGGCCCACGTTGCAGAAGTGAACCGTCAAGCAGTTCTTACATTCCCAGTGGTAAAACGCTCAAGCCATAGACTTGTAGTACAAAACAAATTATTTCAATTAACACAGAATTATTTACCTAGTATATTTACAAAGACATGTGTTCCAACTGCGATTATTGAATCATCTTCAGCCATTTATCAACTACCGGGTTCTTGTGAACCTTTTCAATTTATCATTTCAATGAGAATTAAATATTATATTTCGGACGTTCCGCAAATACACTGGAATATGTTTGTTCCCCTGAATGTGCGCCACACTCACACTCGGGCTACTGCTCCAAGATGGTCGCATGTTTTCTACCTCACGTAATGTGAAAAAAAGGTTCAAAGGAATGCAATTAAACTTCTGGGCTGCAGTGCACGTAAGACGATAAATACCTAGTTCGACATTTTTGACAATATTATTCCACTGTTGTAAACTTCTATGGGTAGCATAGTTGGCGGGGGCGCCATCTTACAGTACAAAACATTCTATGTTCTAATCCCGAATAATACTTGGCTGTACCATTTTTGAGTAATCAATCTTCATC
>NQII01003079.1:186376-219928 GCA_002778355.1 Clitarchus hookeri
GCTTGGGACTCAACATAAAGCAGGGGCTTTGATAAGCAACAATTAAAAAATTATTCTAGTGTATATACTGGCAACGTATTCTAGTTGAGGCATTTCAGTAAAATCGCCTATACCACCACCTATCAAAATATAAATTTGACACAGTAATTGGTTACGAAAGCAGTCGTATATGCCACGAACTGATGTATTTGTACTAATGCTGTTGCGAAATACGTGGCAATGCGGAGATAATGCTATGGAAATGCTGCTTTACACAATGCTGTTTTGTAGCCATTCATCATTCGCTGGTTCTCAAGCGTCAGACAGTTTCTGGGAACCACGCTGTCTACATAACACGAGTTTCCATTCACGGCAGGTGGCCACTGCTAGTAGTTGCAGGACTCGCCACCACACACCAACAGCAGCACGTCCTACGCTACATCTACGAATATTCATGGCGTTCAATTTCCTTAGAAAACTATTCGTCCTATCTACATGAAACCAAAACCACATTAAAATGTTAAGTAATATCTATGGTTTTCAAAATTTCGTGCTTCCAAGTCTTTAACTTTATATTATATATTCTTAGAACTTTATATTCTTAGAAATAAGTTTGGTTCAGAAATTTTGTTTATGAGGACTAATATCAATGAACTTCATAGAAAATTAAGACATACAACGCGATTTTTAAAATATATTTTCAAAAATTACTATGAAATTATTGTAATTCGTTATGAATATTTTGCATTGGTTAAAATTGACCTATTTTCTTTCTAATGCAATTCGAAACATAAATATAACTTAATTAGATTTTATGCTAAACTAATTTAAATTTCATATTGTCTTTACTTGTATTGATTGTTACGGAATAACCAGGGTTTCAGCTCCCATTCAAACTTGAAGGCGCCGTATATCCAAGCCCCTATACAGAGCGCAGAGTTTCAGCTTCAGAGGAGAGCNCGAAAACTTCGAGGATGTTGTGGGCCTGCGGGGTGATGTATTTACTGTCGGCACCCGCCCCAGGGCCGGGATACTGAGGGCTAACAAAGAAGTGGAAGTAATGGTTCTAACGAGTGTCTCAGACACCTACNGCTTCAGATCTGCAGTGGTCATTTAAAAACCGTTCAATGTTTCTGAGCAGTGTTTGCATAATAATACCATTTAAGAAAATTTTCACCGCCGAATTTTAGTTTCGGTTTTATATTTCCGTCTCTAATGTGTATTTTTTTTTAAGTGTATAGTGGCTAATACGAGTGTTTCACAATTATTATTCCGATACACGCTACATAACATAACATAGGGGCATGCAGCACAGCTTTGTATTTATTACTACAGTGTNTCCCGTTGATGATGAAGCTGGAGACACAGTAAGCCAATTCCTCCTGGCAAATGATATAGATGTGGCAAACGAAGAAGGAAATCTGCCGACATTCGTCTCGCAGGCCCACGGCAAACAATCATACCTGGATGTTACTGTGACGAACAGGAAAGCAAATAATACAATCATGGAATGGAAGGTGCAAGAGGAAAGCTCTAGTGACCATCGCCTGATTACATTCAATGTATTCACCGGTGGTAATGGTGAACGGCGACAGTTACAACAGATTGAAGGAGAGGTCCGATTTGTGCACAATATGGCAGATTGGGCGGCCTTTGATAGGACCCTGCTGGAAGAGATTGCTCAAATTGATAATCAAAATGCAAATCTGAATGATCGAGTCAGTGAGCTCACAAGGATCATTCAAGACACATGCGAAAGGAATTTAAAGAAAACTTCTCGAGGACTTCCTAACCTATCTTGGTGGGATAGGGAATTGGAACANAACAATATCAGTTTTAGAGCCTGCAAACGCAGTTAGCTTCGGAGGTAGGAGAAAAAGTACGGATATACGTCTGTAGTTAAGTCTGTGGTGTTTCATCGCGCGTGATGGAGTCCTGCTGTTACGGACATACTTTGCAAAAGTACGGCGCAACGACGGAAACACTAGAAGCCAGGCCAGCGTCTGTNTTTCAGCAGGGTTCGCAAGAAAAAGAGAAAATCATGGGAGGATTTTGTAACTCGGGCCGGAAATGAGGATCCTTTTGGCATTGTGTACAAGTTGGCCTCTAACAAGACAAAGAGAGCAGTGCCACCACCATGCATGAAATATAATGGGAAGTTATTAACAGACCAGAAGGAGTCAATGGAGGTCCTGCTCCGGGCTCTCCTGCCTGATGACTCCATGATGGAAGAGGGGGAGGAGCACACGGCAAAGAGACAGAGTATGGAAGTAATTCCAGAGGTGCAGGATGCACCGAGCTTCGAAATGGAAGAACTGAAGCAGATCGTCTATAAAATGAAGAACGGGAAAGCACCAGGAATGGATGGCATAACATCAGAGATACTTAAAAGGTGTTACTCACGAGTTAAGAAGGTTCTTCTAGACATCTATAATGATTGTCTCCAAGCCGGCGTGTTTCCCTCCCCTTGAAAATTGGGATGCCTGAGAATCTTGAAAAAGGAAAACAAGAGAGATCTTGATGGCCCGAAAGCGTACAGGCCATTGACATTGATCCCGGTACTTGGCAAAGTATATGAGAATTTGATCAACAGACGTCTAATAATGGCCTTAGAAGCAGAAGGTACATTAAACGAACACCAGTATGGTTTCAGAAGAGGAACTGGCACTGACTTTGCGCTCCATGATGTGATGGAGAAGATCAGGAGTTCTCCTGCTAAGTACATGATGGCAATATATCTGGACATATCTGGAGCGTTCGATAATGCCTGGTGGCCGGAAGTGATGCATCGGTTAAAGTCTAAGAACTGCCCAGTCAACCTGTACAGGGTGATCCTGGACTTCTTCCGCGGAAGATTGAGTGTTTACTCATCCAGGACTGCACAAGTAAGAAAGGAACTCACGAAGGGATGCCTCCAGGGATCGGTCCTCGGACCTATCCTATACAACGTCCTCTTCGATGGCTTCTTGGAGTTGGGTCTTCCTGCGGGGTGCATGGTTTTTGGATATGCGGACGATGGACTAATCCTAGTCTCCGGAAATGCAAGGAGAGAGCTAGAGATAAAGGCACATGAAATAATGATTAAAACCTGGAACTGGTCTAAAAGTGTGAAATTGGAATTCTCGATAGAGAAGACCAAGACCATGCTAGTTAAAGGCAAATTGAAGAGGAATCCGACCGTGTACTTCGGGGGGAGCCCAGTGCAATACGTAAAGGAATATAGGTATCTCGGAGTCATCATGGATGAAAACATGAGCTTCTTGAAGCATATCGAGTATGTGTCACGGAAGGCAGTCCTGGTGTTTCAAAAACTCAGGAGAATCGGCAATACCAACTGGGGCCTAAATTATGGCACTCTCAGAACCATATATAAGGCAGTGTTCGAAGCCATAATTACTTATGGCGCGGTAATGTGGCATCACCGGGCTGCGCTTTCGTGGCATAGAAGAAAGCTTATAAGTGCTCAGAGAGCGGCACTGCTGACCGTTACCGGAGCATATAAGACTGTGTCAAACGACTCGCTTCCTGTAATAGCAGGGGTCCTTCCAGTGGACTTATTAATAAAATATAGAGGACTCACAGCGGAAAGGGCTCGGGCCGGTAGGCTGTCTAAAGAGTATAAGGATATGCCAATGGATGACATCTTGGAAGAATGGCAGAATACATGGACAAATTCTGAGAAAGGTCGGCAAACTTTCGAGTTATTGCCTGACATTAAAGCCAGAATGAGCTGTAAGTGGATCACGGTGAACCACTACAGCATGCAATTAACAACTGGACATGGGAACTTCAAAGCAAAGTTGAACAGCCTGCGTCTCGTGCAATCTCCGCTGTGTGATGTATGTGGTGTAGATGACACAGTGCACCATGTACTGGATGACTGTCTTAAGACAGAGGATTTGCGAGTTTGGCTTGGAGAACAAACTCGAGAAATGGGCATTCACTGGAGATTAGAAGATGTAATGACAAATAAAGATCTCCATAAGATATGGAACGGATTCGCTACTCGAATTGGGAAACGATTAGAGGAATTCGACAAATGGTACCAGCAAATTTCCGATTATCCATGATGGGTAAATTGTGGAACCCGGATTGGTGAGGAGGACAGGTTTTTAAAAGAGAAAATCGGTTAATTTACCGGTTACTGGTACCAAGAAAGTGAATGACCCTTATGAATGGAAAGAAAAAGTGCAGCGCACTGTTTTACTCTTCGGAGTACAGTTACAGTGCGGGAGGTTTGGAGGGTGCGCTGGCCTTCGGGCCTTAAAAACCTGTCCTTCGAAAACTATTCGTCCTATCAACGCGAAACCGAAACCACATTAAAATGATAAGTAATATCTAAGGTTTTCTAAAATGTCGTGCTTCCAAGTCTTCAAGTTTATATTATATGGCCAAATATATAAACTTGTTTAAAAAAACACTACTGACGATAGCGTTTTTCCCCCGGGTTCTTTACTGATGATTTCTTATGAGATCGTGAAAAACCCTAGACGAAAGTTTATTCTTTTCTTAAAAACAAATTTGGTTTGGAAATTTTGTTTAGGAGAACAAACATCAATGAACTTCATATAAAAATTAGCAAATTCAAAGCGGTTTTAAAATAAATTTTTAAAAATTATTGTGAAATTAATTAATTTTGTTAATAATATTTTGCATCTGTTAAAACTAAACTATTTTCTTTCAAAAGCAAATTTGAACCTTGAAGCTAGCTTAATTAGAGTTAATGCTAAATTAATTTCAAATTNAACCATTCTCACACACACTCCCACCGACATTAAAATGCCCTGTGAATGGTTTACAACTGAAATGAAATAGTACCAGAACTGTTTTAAATGCTGAGATTGTTTCACTCAGCTTATATTGTATCCTAGCATTACGAGGCAGCTATCTACGTTCCCAAGCCGCAAATCGAAAGTTCAGACATACACCACGTGATGGCAACATTACCGCTCCCCTCCCCCCTCCCTCCGCAAACCGAAAGTCTATTTCCGGTTCCGTTCCTCGTCGCTTATATATTATCGGGAGCTTGCCACATGCTTCGTGCACTTTTCTGGTCTTTCACTACTTGTTACGAAAAGTTGCCAGAAAAAACTTCACCTACAAGACTTTATTTAACTATTACTGTTTGTCTTACCGATCATTTATTCCTAAAGATGAAGTTGAGATGTGTGGTCGGCGCTTTAGCACTGCACCAGGCTGTACAATGCACAACTCATTACAGAATAATATGCACTACTCACGTTGAATATGACAGAAGACTACAAATATTTTGTAACACTAAGACTATCTATCTATTTGAGGGGTTGATTACAAAAACCCCAGTTTTATATTACAACGGGTACTTGTGCAGCACTAAGAAGCGCATCTAGTGGTTGAACTTGTTTCTGCTAAACTACGTCTTAAGCAACTGAAAACATTGTTGGAAAATATGGCGTTTCTACAAGACGTGGATACGTCCATTGCCATTCTGACAAAAACTGGTACTGTGATTGACTAGTCAGGTTTTTGCTAGAAAGCTGTGATGTGGTGGCACTAGTTTATCACAATCATTCCCCTCATGGTGTCAGAGGTTCCGGGTTCGAATGATAGCTTGCGCATATCTTTGTGTATTGTTCCTTAGTGTTGCCCAGTAATTGTAGATTACCGCAATTATAGAGACATCTCGATAAAATGTAGGGTTTGGACAAGATGACTTTTTGTCTTAATTGTACCATTGTGGGTCATAATGTGCCTCGACTTTTTTCATTACCGACTAATGTTCCAAAGTTCCCTGCGAAAAGAGGGTGACTACCCCTACTTTCGCAATGAAGGGGGGATGATTTGACCAACCAAATTAACACGGATTTACGATCTCTGATTCGTGAGACACCATTCCGATTTTGGTCGATCGAACCCAAGTACTTCCTGTAATATTTACATTTATGCATTTAGAAATTAGGTTTCCGACACCGCGTACTTGTAAATGTATACCCCGCCTTATTTTCCAGAAGGAATCGCCTCCTGGAGTTTGGTTCATGAATTCTGGTCAACACTGTATACTTACTGCCTAGATGAGTCCTTGTCTTGAAACTGTACGACAAGGTAACTTACATTTCCCCAGTAAAANCTCATGAATTCTGGTCAACACTGTATACTTACACTGTATACTTACTGCCTAGATGAGTCCTTGTCTTGAAACTGTACGACAAGGTAACTTACATTTCCCCAGTAAAAGAACACACATACATGCCAAATAATCACGATTTTTCTTTAACCGGCCAAAGGAATAAGATCACAACATCTACAGAGTTGCCAGTGGATTGTGATGTCATTCGTACTGCGAGGAAACATCCGACTCCATTCTCTCTCCATATAATGAGGTATGATGACTTCTAGGACATGAAAGCAGCAACTGATTAAGCAACTGATTCTTGTTCCTGAAAACACCTGAACCTCGATTACAGACGAAGGAGGCACGTGTGGTACAAGTAGTATATTGAAAGCGCACACGCTCATAATTTTTAAAAAAAACACATATTAGGGACCATCGACTACACACATTGTACGATGTCGAGAACCACTTGCACCTTATTTGGAGATTCCTGCATTGTACCACCACAACCCAGGGATTAAGCCTGCTAAAGCACAAGATCTCACCAAACTAATGGACTACTTAGAAAGCTCTGCCAACCGCATATTCTACGAAGAAGATGTTTCTGGAGGACCAGGAAATGGTAGCAGCAACAACAGAGACGGTAAATTTGAGGTTGATGAAGACAATAGCAGTTGTTGCGATTAGCGAGCTGTTTATGACGCTGATGTATGGTTCATGTAACAGCATCAGTTCCTGACTTACTTTGACCAAAATACCTAACATAACATAACCTTACAAACCCTGAATGCCATGTGCGGTTTTCTAGTTAGTGAATGTGTAACANCCAAAATACCTAACATAACATAACCTTACAAACCCTGAATGCCATGTGCGGTTTTCTAGTTAGTGAATGTGTAACTTTATGTACATGAATATATTATCCAGTTGCATGTATCTGTTAGTTCTTAATTTCAAATAACACCCATTTCTCAGCAAAAAAAAAAACAACATTTAACAAAAAGTGGATAAGTCCAAAAAAATAAATTTAATTTCTGGAAAAGTGAACAATATTTCCTATTGCACCTGACAGCTGAAACTTTTTGGTTGTACATCTGTGTCTCAACAAATGCTTGTGTTATTAATCCTTACAATCAATACGAGGGACAGTTTTATTGTTTCCTGAAAAAGTTACTTTTTGTACTAATCCCNACTAATCGCGTTTTTGCTATCAACAGCTCATTTAATTATAATATAAAAGTATTTTCGTTCTGAATATTACAGAAAACACATTTTGCAAGTAAGCCTTTGTCAAATAAGTTAAGGAAATCATTATAATTACAATCGGTGTATGTAATAAAATACCCATACTTATGTTAATGAGTTTTTGTCATAATGTAATTAATGTACGTTTACTGCAATCGTAACAAGACGTTACTTATATTACTCATGAGCCTACTTTTCTCTACATGGGCGTAAATAATTTGTAAAGAAGTTCATAAAAGTTTACATGGTAGGTGTGCGTTGACGTCTTTGACAGCAACGTCATTAGAAATGAAACCACAAATACATGAAACAGTACCGAGATGATTACAAATACACACGCACTTTACCCGGGATTCGAACTTACAAAACTTCGTAAAATTACGCTTATATTCGCGGCACATTCACACTTTAAGAGCAAAAACCTTGGGAAAATGACGCCGCTTATTGCGTGTTCGATCGTTTCCTAAGTATGTCGTGTATTAGAAGCAGTACTTACTTCTGTAAACATACAAGTATCTTATGTTTGGTTGGATTGAACTTTTACATGTATTTTGTCTACAAATTATTATGTTGCATTTACTATTTATACGAATAAAAGCAGGGAGAAAATAGGTGTTTTTGTAATGCCTAGTAAGAAATAGTTCTCATGCGAAATATTATTAAAGTGAGTGCGTCGAATGCGGTGCGATGTCTCTTTGGTGTAATCTTCATGAGACGGCGGCATAGCCTCAAAGTAAAAGTATCAGGGTGTATAAAAGAGGCTCTTTATAAACGAATTTGATGGATATCATAAATACTACCAGCATACAAAGTTAAGTTGGTTTTGTTTCGTAGTTCCATAGATATAACATAATGAGCTCAAAAAGTTTTTTATGACTGCCATTTTGAAAATAAGTGTCTGGCCTACTCAAATAGTATCCGTTTACATATTTTGCTGTAGTTCAACTTGTTTGTCAAATTTGGTAGAAGTTTGTTAGGTTTTTTTTTTCAGATATATGAGCACTTTAATTTTTCTTGTGATATATTTTCATAAAATGGTTGACAAAAGACATTGTGTGGATACATTTGATGGCTACTACATATACTGCCAGTGTACAAAGAAACTTTCCAATTAATTACTTGACTCTAGTCTGGCACTGTAAGGAGACATGAGAGGTGTAGCATAAGTGGGAGACGGGTTCGCCCCGTCGCCGGTGAAATACCACTACTTTCATTGTTTCTTTACTTACTTGGTTGAGCGGAGCGCGTGTTGTTGGGCTTACCCTGCCTTAATGGATTCTACAATATAGTAAACAAAACCAAAATAGCTTCATGGCCGCCATTCTGAAAATAAGTGCCGGACTTCCTTAAACATACAATTTTACATCATCTTCCGCAGTACTACTTGTTTACCAAATTTGGTCGGGATTGGTCAAATGTTGCACGAGATATTACATAAAAACGTATTTATTAATGAAGTACTTTCTTAATTACCCGGCGGCCTGCATGTCAGTGAGTGCATTGGAATTTTTTTCTTCAAATAGTTATTTCAAAAGTTCTTGGTTGAGCGTGACGTCTATACATTTGAATGCTAGTGGCGTGGTTCATCGGCGCTCTATGACGTTCGACTAATTACGCTGGTGCACTGAGCTGAACTCTGATTGTGCGCAGCGAACACGATGGCAGTGGTCTCTTCCATACACGTCATTATGAATGCACATACTGCGCGGGAATATAACACCATTCGAGTTGCCACAAGTCCTCTTTCACTCGTAAATGCTCTCTTTTTAAAGCCCTATAAACTGCACGGATGTTTTTTATATTACGAAAATTGGCAAACGTCCTCTTTTTCGCAATGAAGCGGAACGCAATAAAACTGCTCGAAATGATTTGTGCTGTGCCTTTTCCTGTGTATCAACTTCCCCCTCCCCCGCTGGCTTGAACTGCGTCGCCGAGTTAACTATTGGTAGGAAATACAGCAGTTTTAACACGATATCTTCATTACGTGTAAAAATGAATCAACTACCTGAAATTTTAGGTTATGCACGCGTACATTTGTAAACATATATTTCGTTTGTGTTTGCGATAAGTTGTTAATAATTTACACAGCAAAATTAATATGAGGTTTTAAGAGCGATTTTACTTATTAATTCTGACGATATCTCATCTCGACGCCTTTCATTTGCGTAAAACATTTTTTTCACGTGTCACAATTCTGGTTGGACGTATTACAGAATGTTCACTGGAATTTCATTTTGGAGTCCCCTGACTTTTCACTGTTTTCCAGGTGATAACTTGTATTCATCCCTGACCTACTAGCCATTTATATACGTATTTTAATTTCCAATGTAACGAACACGCCATCAGTAAAGTATTGCACGCGGCAAACCACGCACAGGAAGCTAGAGGTTCTGTGGGAGGAGACATTGTCACTGTAGCGTTACATGCAGTGGCTCGCATTAATATTCCGCCACCTATGATTGTCACAGTTTCATATTCNTGTAACGAACACGCCATCAGTAAAGAATTGCACGCGACAAACCACGCACAGAAGACTAGAGGTTCTGAGGGAGGAGACATTGTCACTGTAGCGTTACATACAGTGGCTCGCATTAATATTCCGCCACCTATGATTATCGCAATTTCATATTCTTATGTTACATTACAAATTAAGATAAACATAAATCATATTGCACAATCATTCTTGTGTGCTTTAAATGAAATGTAGCGATAGCCAATAACGGAAATGAGCAATGCAAATTAGCGAACAATATGATTTTGTCATCCCATGCTGCATAAGTACGCCACTTTAATATTCGGCCATCATCATTCAAGCACAAACATAATCCTCTTTGCAAATTAAACAAACATTAATTAGTACCTGGTAGCATGGCCATTCTGTTTAATTACTTCTCGCAGGCGTTGTGGCATATTAGCAATTATATTCCTGGTACATTCGGAGCCAATCATACTCCATCACTCCGTGAACCTTTTCTCTAATTCTTTTGTGGACCTAATTGTTGTAGTACGCAGTCTTCTTTTGAGTTCATCCCACAGATTTTCTATGGGATTCAGGTTGGGTGATTGAGGAGGTGTGTTAATGACTTTGGACAGTTATACAAAAGCCAGCTCTTGACAATGTACGACTTGTGTTTTGGGTCATTATCTTGGTAGAACTTATNCCAAAATACCTAACATAACATAACCTTACAAACCCTGAATGCCATGTGCGGTTTTCTAGTTAGTGAATGTGTAACATTATGTACATGAATATATTATCCAGTTGCATGTATCTGTTAGTTCTTAATTTCAAATAACACCCATTTCTCAGCAAAAAAAAAAAAAACAACATTTAACAAAAAGTGGATAAGTCCAAAAAAATCAATTTAATTTCTGGAAAAGTGAACAATATTTCCTATTGCACCTGACAGCTGAAACTTTTTGGTTGTACATCTATGTCTGAACAAATGCTTGTGTTATTAATCCTTACAATCAATACGAGGGACAGTTTAATTGTTTCCTGAAAAAATTACTTTTTGGACTAATCGCGTTTTTGCTATCAACAGCTCATTTAATTATAATATAAAAGTATTTTCGTTCTGAATATTACAGAAAACACATTTTGCAAGTAAGCCTTTGTCAAATAAGTTAAGGAAATCATTATAATTACAATCGGTGTATGTAATAAAATACCCATACTTATGTTAATGAGTTTTTGTCATAATTTAATTAATGTACGTTTACTTCAATCATAACAAGACATTACTTATATTACTCATGAGTTTACTTTTCTCTACATGGGTGCAAATAATTTGTAAAGAAGTTCATAAAAGTTTAGATAGTAGGTGTGCGTTGACGTCTTTGACAGCAACGTCATTAGAAATGAAACCACAAATACATGAAACAGTACCGAGATAATTACAAATACACACGCACTTTACCCGGGATTCGAACTTTTCAAAACTTCGTAAAATTACGCTTATATTCGCGGCACATTCACACTTCAAGAGCAAAAACCTTGGGAAAATGACGCCGCTTATTGCGTGTTCGAGCGTTTCCTAAGTATGTCGTGTATTAGAAGCAGTACTTACTTCTGTAAACATACGAGTATCTTATGTTTGGTTGGATTGAACTTTTACATGTATTTTGTCTACAAATTATTATGTTGCATTTACTATTTATACGAATAAAAGCAGGGAGAAAATAGGTGTTTTTGTAATGCCTAGTAAGAAATAGTTCTCATGCGAAATATTATTAAAGTGAGTGCGTCGAATGCGGTGCGATGTCCCTTTGGTGCGATCTTCATGAGACGGCGGCATAGCCTCAAAGTTGGGAAAAATTTGGTGCAAATCGGATGATTGGCACCAGAGATAAGGCATACAAAATTAATGTTCATATTTGTTGTTATCATGCAAAATGTCCTAATGAATAGGTTCTGGATACGACGCTTCTAATTGATGCTGTGGGTATACAAAGTTTGGTTAAATTTGGTTAAATGGTTTAATAGATATGCCAAAGTTATCAAAATATTTATATTGCAGCCAATTTGATAATCATTGTATGACCCCATTTAAATCATGTAACTTTACATGGCCTTTTGTAGCTCTAATGATGTGTCAAATTTGGTGAAAATTAGTGGAATTGTTCTGGAAATATGGCAAATGTTCAATTTACTCACCTGGCACAATTTTACATAAAGACTGGCAAAAGGCGATCTCTGTATGCGTAATGATGCTCTTGATGAGTAAAGTTAACGTTCAAAATTTGGTTGAATTCTGTTAGATTGTTTTCACGGATATGACATATTAATCTAGGTTCTCTATATGAATCCATTAAAAAAAGGCGTGTGGCAGATATAAAACATGTTAGTTTGCATACCCTATTGTAGCACTACTTGCGTGAAATTGTGGTAGGAATCAGTTGATTGGTTCTTGAGATAAGGCATAACACATACATTTTTATGTGACTATCTTCACAAATGGAGAACAAAGAGGATATGTATTAGCACATTCCATGATTGTCATAGATAAAGCATACAAAGTTAAGTTAAAATCCTTTACATATTTTCGTAGATATAGCACCCTAGGCTAAAAGGTTTTTTTATGGCCGCCTTTCTTAAAATAAGGGTCTTGCACACTTAAAACATACAAATTAGTATTCCCTACCACAGTACAATCTATTTGCCAAGTTTGGGCGAAATCGGTTGGTTTTTTCCCGAGTTATAACACAAGAAATTTATTTTTTTTAGGTGGTGCTATCTTACAAAATGGTGTATAAAAGAGGCTCTTTATAAACGAATTTGATGGATATCATAAATACTACCAGCATACAAAGTTAAGTTGGTTTTGTTTCGTAGTTCCATAGATATAACATAATGAGCTCAAAAAGTTTTTTATGACTGCCATTTTGAAAATAAGTGTCTAGCCTACTCAAATAGTATCCGTTTACATAGTTTGCTGTAGTGCAACTTGTTTGTCAAATTTGGTAGAAGTTTGTTAGGTTTTTTCAGATATATGAGCACTTTAATTTTTCTTGTGGTATATTTTCATCAAATGATTGACAAAAGGCATTGTGTGGATACATTTGATGGCTACTTTATATACTGCCAGTGTACAAAGAAACTTTCCAATTAATTACTTGACTCTAGTCTGGCACTGTAAGGAGACATGAGAGGTGTAGCATAAGTGGGAGACGGGTTCGCCCCGTCGCCGGTGAAATACCACTACTTTCATCGTTTCTTTACTTACTTGGTTGAGCGGAGCGCGTGTTGTTGGGCTTCTCATGCCCCTCATCACAGTTTTTCTGGTACCAAGCGTTCAAGGNAAACAAAACCAAAATAGCTTCATGGCCGCCATTCTGAAAATAAGTGTCGGACTTCCTTAAACATACAATTTTACATCATCTTCCGCAGTACTACTTGTTTACCAAATTTGGTCGGGATTGGTTAAATGTTGCACGAGTTGTTACATAAAAACGTATTTATTAATGTAGTACTTTCTTAATTACCCGGCGGCCTGCATGTCAGTGAGTGCATTGGAATTTTTTTCTTCAAATAGTTATTTCAAAAGTTCTTGGTTGAGCGTGACGTCTATACATTTGAATGCTAGTGGCGTGGTTCATCGGCGCTCTATGACGTTCGACTAATTACGCTGGTGCACTGAGCTGAACTCTGATTGTGCGCAGCGAACACGATGGCAGTGGTCTCTTCCATACACGTCATTACGAATGCACATACTGCGCGGGAATATAACACCATTCGAGTTGCCACAAGTCCTCTTTCACTCGTAAATGCTCTCTTTTTAAAGCCCTATAAACTGCACGGATGTTTTTTATATTACGAAAATTGGCAAACGTCCTCTTTTTCGCAATGAAGCGGAACGCAATAAAACTGCTCGAAATGATTTGTGCTGTGCCTTTTCCTGTGTATCAACTTCCCCCTCCCCCGCTGGCTTGAACTGCGTCGCCGAGTTAACTATTGGTAGGAAATACAGCAGTTTTAACACGATATCTTCATTACGTGTAAAAATGAATCAACTACCTGAAATTTTAGGTTATGCACGCGTACATTTGTAAACATATATTTCGTTTGTGTTTGCGATAAGTTGTTAATAATTTACACAGCAAAATTAATATGAGGTTTTAAGAGCGATTTTACTTATTAATTCTGACGATATCTCATCTCGACGCCTTTCATTTGCGTAAAACATTTTTTTCACGTGTCACAATTCTGGTTGGACGTATTACAGCATGCTCACTGAAATTTCATTTTGGAGTCCCCTGACTTTTCCCTGTTTTCCAGGTGATAACTTGGAATTATCCCTGATCTACTGGCCAATTATATACGTATTTTAATTTCCAATGTAACGAACACGCCATCAGTAAAGAATTGCACGCGACAAACCACGCACAGAAGACTAGAGGTTCTGAGGGAGGAGACATTGTCACTGTAGCGTTACATACAGTGGCTCGCATTAATATTCCGCCACCTATGATTATCGCAATTTCATATTCTTATGTTACATTACAAATTAAGATAAACATAAATCATATTGCACAATCATTCTTGTGTGCTTTAAATGAAATGTAGCGATAGCCAATAACGGAAATGAGCAATGCAAATTAGCGAACAATATGATTTTGTCATCCCATGCTGCATAAGTACGCCACTTTAATATTCGGCCATCATCATTCAAACACAAACATAATCCTCTTTGCAAATTAAACAAACATTAATTAGTACCTGGTAGCATGACCATTCTTTTTTAATTACTTCTCGCAGGCGTTGTGGCATATTAGCAATTATATTCCTGGTACATTCGGAGCCAATCATACTCCATCACTCCGTGAACCTTTTCTCTAATTCTTTTGTGGACCTAATTATTGTAGTACGCAGTCTTCTTTTGAGTTCATCCCACCGATTTTCTATGGGATTCAGGTAGGATGATTGAAGAGGTGTGTAAATGACTTTGGGACAGTTATACAAAAGCCAGCTCTTGACAATGTACGACTTGTGTTTTGGGTCAATATCTTTGTATAACTTATGCGTGTTCCTAATACCCAGATTATAAGCACCTTTGTGTAGGTTTGCTTTCAGGATGTTGAGATCGTCTTCCTTTTTCATTGTTCCATCAACGTACAGCCTCTCCAACTCTGCAGAAGATATACAGCCCCAGAACATAACACTANTCTGCAGAAGATATACAGCCCCAGAACATAACACTACCTCCACAGTGTTTCACAGTAGGTTGTATGTTCCCAGGTTTTAGGTCCTCATTTGGCTTGCGCCATACTGTTACCCTGCCATCTGAACCAAATACATTCAATTTCGTCTCATCAGCAAAAANTGTTGAGATCGTCTTCCTTTTTCATTGTTCCATCAACGTACAGCCTCTCCAACACCTGCTAAAGATATACAGCCCTAGATCATAACACTACCTCCACTGTGTTTCACAGTAGTTTGTATGTTTCCATGTTTTAGCTCTTAATTTGACTTGCGCTATACTGTCACCCTGTCATCTGAACCAAACACATTCAATTTCGTCTCATCAGCAAAAATAACATCATTCCACCAGCTTTCATCTTTGTCAGCGTGGTCTTTAGCGAACATAAGACGTTTTCTTCTATTCACCTCATTAATGAAAGGCGTCTTTCTAGGTACCCTGCCATTATATCCTGCTCTTCTGATAACTCGTCGTTTCTGGATGGACGCTGTTTCCACATTCATTGAGTACCTCCGTGGTAAGTTTGCAAGCACTTATTTTTGCATCTTTCTTTATTGTCCTGATTACTAGACGTTATTCTCTCTCGCTTAGTTTTTTTGGCTGTCCTTTTTGAGTTACCGTGTATATTCCGTCTTCCTTCTCAAACCTTCTTATGATGTCTCTGGCAGTGGACCACGGCCGATTCAAGTGCTCCGTAATTTCCCGTTGAGATTTCTTCTTTGCATGATGAAAAATGACCAGCTGCCGCTGTTCAAACGTTGTATTCCTGCCTTACGCCCCATTTGCCTGACTGCCGCAGCCAACAGAGCTGCCCAATACAACCTCTCAGCGCAGAGAGCGTGCAGGGAATGAAATGAGGTACGAACGCAATGTGCACCATACATGTGCCAAGCGTCCACCACAACTGGCCGAATATTAAAGTGAAGTATTTATGAAGCACGCGAGGACAAAATATTGTGTCCCATTAACTTGCACTGCTCATTTCAGTTATTGGCTACTATTGCGTTTCATTTGAAACACACAAGAATGATTGTGCAGTATGTTTTATGTATATCTTCATTTCTAATGTAACATAAGGCCATGAAACTGCGATAATAATCGGTGGCCGAATATTAATGTGAGCCACTGTACATATTTAGCTTGTATTGTTAAGAGTTTACAATAGTCAATTTTACATATGAACGAGTCATTGAACTAAACTTACCCCAGAATGAAGCAGCAAATAAATATTATGGTAGCTATAGGCCATTCACAGTTACTTCGCACTTTTCTGAAGCCCTGATAAAGTTCTACTTTTGGTTAGCGATTATGTATTCCTTCTCTACATGTAAACATAAGCTCTTCAATGTGATTTCCACGTTTTAATTATCAAATTATTTGTTCACTGTATTCAGCTGTTCGAAGAATTTTGTCATATTTAAAAAAAAAAACATTTTGTACGAATGTTCACAATTTAGGCCTATAACAATATTTAGGTCAGCTTTATCACTTTTTAACAATATCTTTATTGACGATACTTCTCAAGGTTATTATTTTTAATTGTTAACATAATTGTTATACACGACATAACACATTACACAGAATACACGTTCATATTTTGCCGCGACTGTGTTTAACCCTGTTACAACTGCGAGGGAAAGAACTGTTTTATTTAAACTATTGTCATTGATATGTGCTGGGTTATTTCGTTAAAAGGACGGCATCAGTTGGAATAAATATCACAACGAAAGAACAACTATACCAACGAAAAGACAGTAAACTGAAGCAGTCAACTCGTTTCGCTTTTTTTTTTTTGTACGTAGCAGCGACAAACTTAAAACATAGCGGTGATAGTGGTGAACATATAGGCCTACCGTAACTTTTATTACGCTCACATTTCTTTGCATAGGTATTTGGTTTTTACTATGTTTATTTTATTAATTATTTTTAATTTTCTGGCTGGGATAAGTAGTTTTCTGGGAATTGTTACAAACATTGAAGTCGTAGAACAGTAAGCACATTACACAGTTGTGTTTTAAGCACACATTTAGGGCAAAGTTACAAAGTTGTGATAAATAAACAGAGGTGACTTTAAAACAAATCATTTCGTCATAAAACAGTTCATGGTTAAAACGTATAAATTTCGGACGCCCAATATTTGCAATCTCGCAGCGGACACACACATTACAGTATATCTATTTCTGCCGTGTAAACACGGATTTATGACANCAATATTTGCAATCTCGCAGCGGACACACACATTACAGTATATCTATTTCTGCCGTGTAAACACGGATTTATGACAGCAACGTAACTTACCAAGGTACGTTTAAACAAGACGTTACCTATATATGTAATGAATTTACGTTCCTCAACATGGGTGCAATAAATTTTTTAATAAGTTCTTAAAAACTGAGTTTGTAGGTAGGATTCGACTTCTCTTTGAATACAATATCATTAGAAANAATATTTGCAATCTCGCAGCGGACACACACATTACAGTATATCTATTTCTGCCGTGTAAACACGGATTTATGACAACAACGTAACTTACCAAGGTATGTTTAAACAAGAAGTTACCTACATATTTTATGAATTTACGTTCCTCGACATGGGTGCAATTANCATATTTTATGAATTTACGTTCCTCGACATGGGTGCAATTAATTTTTTAATAAGTTCTTAAAAACTGAGTTTGTAGGTAGGATTCGACTTCTCTTTGAATACAATATCATTAGAACTCAAACCAGAAACGTATGCAACAGTGGCGGGACAATTACAAATACACGCTTGCCTTACAAGGGTGTTGAACACAGAAAACCTCATACGATGAGCTAGTGTGCGATCAACGGCATTACGGAGGTCGGATTCGGAGCATCAAATTCGGATTTTAATCAGTCTAATGTTTCGAATGATTGGTTTACTAACCTAAGATATTAACAGGGCTGTCTGTCATTTTGGAAAAAAAGTTATGAAGACACTTAAAACATGCAAGTTTACTTGGCCTACTGTAATGCTACTTGAGTGAAGAACTCTGTGCAGATCGGTTGGTTTGCCCCTGAGATATGGCATAAAAACGTGATTTTCATATTTCGTGTTATCTTACAAAACTGCCAAAAAAAAAAAAGAGGCTCTGTATGCGATGCTTCTGTCAACATGAAAATGTTGGTTAAATTGTTTAATATTTGTGGCAAACTTACCTAAATTATTTAAGAAGCCACCATTTTGAACATCGATGTCTGACCAACTTAAATCATGAAAGTTTACGAGGCGTTCTGCAGCATTTATGGTGTGCACAGTTTGGTGAGAATCAGGTGAACTGTTCCAGAAATATGGCAAAATGTTCGCATACAAAACTAAAATGAATTTATAGCCGCCGTTCAGAAAATAAGTTTGTCATACTTTATAGAAACTAGACATATATATGTATGGCCTACCAAAGTACAACTCTTCCGCCAAATTTGGTAAGAATTGGATTGACTATTTTCCGGGATACAAGAACAAAACTACTTTTTTTATTGGTAAGGCTGTCTTACAAAATGGCAGAGAAATGAGGGTATGTAGAGACAAATTTGATGGTTGTTATAGGTACTGCCAGCACACGAAGTTACGTTGGAATTTTTTCGGTAGTAAAATATACTGAGCTAAAGTATTTTTATAACCACCATTTTGAAAATAAGTGCCTGACCTACTTAAAACATACCAGTTCACATCACTTGCCGCAGTATTATTTATTTGCCCAATTTGGTAGGAATCTGTCAATTTTTCCAGAGATATGACAGAAAAAGTTATTTTTTTCGCATGGCGATATTTTACAAAATGGAGAACAAAAGATGCTCCGTGTAGATACATCGATAAAGCATTTAAAGCTAAAATAGCTACAATAATGGTTCTACAGTAGGCCATGTTAAAAATGTGTTTGGCTATATTTTCGGTATGGCTGCAATATAAATAATTTAGTTAAGCTTATTTTTTCTTATAAACTATTGGACCAATTTCAATTAAACTTTGTATAGGCTACTGAGAGTATCCATTACAAGCATCAAATATGCTTGTATAAATCATCTTTGGCCACCTTTCTGTAAGAACATGCCAGGTGATAAAATGCATCACTTATGTCATATCTCGGCAACCAATCATATAATTCCCACCAAATGTTCCACACAAATAGTACTGCAGTGGACCATGTAAACTTACACATCAAGTTGGTCAGGCAGTTTTTCAAAATTATGCAATATAAACCATTTAGATCCGTTTATCATATATTTTTAATAATTGGACATATTTCAGTATCTGTTAGAAGCTTTTGATACGCCTATAAAGAGTCTGTTTTAGGATGTTTTGCACGATAGCGCCAAATTAGAAGTTAAAGCGCGTATGCCACATTAGGAACCAGTCTAGCTATTCCCAACAAACTTGCATGATTCAAGTGACTCACGCACTTGTTTTCAAAATTATGTACCTGTAAATATTTGAAGTTGCTAAACCCAGTCTACCAAACATTAGACTAATAACTACAGAAGTTAATGTTCCTACCCCCGTAATGTAGCTGGCTGCACGCCAGTTTACTGCACGAGGGGCTCTGTGTTCGAGTTCCAGGCAAGGCACGCGTGTGTTTGCAATTGTCTCACTAGTATTGCATTGGTTGTATTTCTAATTACATACTTTCAACGAGACGTCAAGACCCACCTTCCGTCTAACCTTTCAATAACTTCATCAGAATTATTTGCATCCTTGTAAAGAACGGTAGGCTCATTTTTTATATTGATAACTTCTTGTTATTAACTATTTGTCGATTCACTTCAAAACTACTGAATACAGTTCGAAGAAACTTATTTCTGTTTTCCGAGCATTTCTAGTTGTAATAGGTACTATTGGAATAAATTCAACTTATACTAAATATCGTTCTGCCGAATAAAAGGTTAGGTTTGTTGGGAAACAAAATATTAACGACCTCGCCTTTGTTATAACAGGTGGTAATGACAGTTCTCTAGGTGATTCTCAAGTTTCTAGTTCTGGCACTTTTCTTTGGAAGAAACTGAATGGAACAGAATGATGGTTACTGTGCAGTTGGAATGGGCATTACACCCCAGTTCACTCTTTATTTTAAAAATCGTACGTATGAAATTATTAACACGTGTACATAAGCTCATAAAGTAAAGAACACTCGAATGAATTTCACTGACTCTGTAGACGAAAATAAACTACTTAATTAGTGATCCTTCTTACAACTGCGACTGTATGAGAATTTACAATTGTTCTCATTATGAGAAGGTTATGTGGTTTTTTAAAGTTACACGCATGAAAACTGTGTAATACAAGTAGCATACCATCGACAACGCATTAGAATCTTTTCCACCTCCTTAAATATTTGAGTTAAGAGAAATTCTGAAATCAGTTTTTAGTTGCCAACCTTTTAAATGAAAGACAATAGAAATAGATAATCGGGTTGCCGAGCTATTGAGAAATCTTTGAAAACACATTTTTACTCCTTTCCGCAATATTTTATCGCGTTAATGCGCTATTAAAGAGTACGCGAGAACACATTTTGCCCGTTTTCACCCTCTTAGGGGTCTAATTTAATAAAAAATCCTGAAAGTATTAGTACTTAGGTATTTGTATGAGCTAGCACAACAGTATCTATCCGGGTTAATGGGCTATTGATGAGTGCTCTAAAACATTTTTTACCCCTTTCCCCAATCTTGTGGGTTGAATTTCAAAATATTATTTATTTGTGGGTGTCTGCACCCTAAGGGGAAGCCATCTATAAATGTTCATGTTTTTTGCGCCCAGCGTTTTGGCTTGTGCATTGTTGAGTGAATGAGTCAATCAGTATGTCCGGACACTTCATTTTATACATGCAGATATTGTCTATTAAAATTTAGCAGTTTGTTTGACAGAAGCTCAAATATTATACAACAATCACTTCAAATGAAACTTACGCAAGCAAGTAGGCCTAATAGAGTCATAATATTAATGCATACAAGTCTTAATAGTAACTACCACATTTGCGTATACATATCTTACTGAAGTTTATGGCAGTTTGACATAAGTAACCTTGTATCGTTAGGCCTAAATGTCAATATTTGTAATAATTGCTGAATTCACACAAATAATAATGTTTGCAGTGTAGCGATTAATTACATTTTCCCTGATCCAGGTGAACATTTCCTAACATTTCCCTGTCACGTGAAATTCCCTGATTTTTCCTGGTTTTCCCTGTGGGTGAACATCTTCTATTCGATTTGACACGTTAATTGTTGAAATGTGCGAATCAGAAGTTGAATAACAAGTGCTCATGTAACGAAGCGATGTGAGTAATTGTATTTATGCCCTATATTGGCATGGAGTATTAGATTTTGGAGATATCACTTGGCATATATGCTACGATATATTAACGTGCAAAAATATATGGTACTGTGTCTCCAGAGGGCTATCGAGGCATTAAAAGTAGTACGTTCAAAACTATTATATACCGTTCCTAGGGATTTGTTTCCCCAGAAATATAACTTGAGTGAGAGCATGATACTATAAATAAAACTATAATATAGGTTGACTTTTTTTTTTTTTAATAAACGTTGTTAATGTTAGCTAAAAATGAAAGTTGTGGTTAATGAGCTGTCGCGGTTTATGCATGGCTGTTACCTGGTGGACGGCTTGTACACGAACAAAATGTCATCGCAGACTAAGGACGGCACATGTGCCTAGTTCTCAAACACACTTGTGTAGGTAGACCGGGGCCCACATTACACAGCCGGTGTAGCAAAAGCCGAGGGAACTGTGTGAAATGAGGAGATGGTGTTGCTCGAGTCAGTAGGAGAATGGTACTTTATAAGAAATGCTTCGTATTCAGTACGGTTAGTTTTGCTACCTATCATTCGTAGATGCTTACAATCATTGAATGGCTTAATAAATATATTTGTGTTTAATGATTTGTTTATAGGCCTTCACTGCGTGTCTGGGGTTGTTTGATAAAAGAGGGAGCCACAATACAGTTTACATTACATTTATTATATTTCTTTTCGAAGCTACAACCGGACTTGGGCCCACTATAAGAATGCCGTTTTCCGATAGGAATACATTTAATATTCATGTACATTGCTTCCACTCTTTACATCAGTTAAGTAAATTCCCCCGTTATGTAAATATATGTCGAATATTTTATTGTGTATATTTTAACACGTCGTTCAGATTAACAAAAAAAAAAAATAGTAACATAACACTTAATAAGCTGGAGGTATTGAAGCAGTTTCTGCTTAGTGGCATAAGCAGATAAAGATGAATAACTTAAGTACATGTTTATGTAAAAATACTGTGTTAATAATTACATATACATATATAAATTTTGGAAAGCCTTGTGAGGTTGCAAACTGATGCCAGCCTTGCATATAGAACAGTCAAGGTTAAATTTAAATCGTAAGTGCAAGTGTTTGAGTACCTACTCGGAGACACTAACTACAGCAATATCAAGACAGGCCTATTGCTGGGTACTGCCGGCAGATATGTCATAAAGTAATGCAGTATCCGCTGTTGCTTACTGTATGTTGTAATGTCTTGTTGGTTGTAGAGCTTCGTGTAAGTGATATTTACTGACTAGTCTGGCGAGGCATAGTTAGTGACCCACCTTGGAACGCAGCTTCGAAACTGTTCTGCAGCTCCGGCTCGATGGCCGAGCACACAGCCGCCAGCAACACAAGTGCTGGTCGCAGCGCCATGGTCGAATGGGGCAGCACCACGTATCCTGCACGCACGCCACTTCACCACACCGAGCCCGGGCCAACACACATCATCACAACTCAGTCAACCGCCATCTACCGCGTGCCGATCTCGCCCGCACTTTTTTACTCCGCGCTGATCCCGGACACTTTTTTTTTTCTTTTTCGCACCGAGGAGCAAAGACCACCCGCTGAGCTCCGACTGCCAACTGTCGCTGAGGTTCGCGCGGGCGACGCTAGGCAGCGGTGCGTGCGCGGTCGATGACGTAGCCGCCTCTACCGCCCCTAGTGTTCGATCCACGGTCGAGTGTAATGGCCGCATTCCTTGTGCGTAGGGGTTGTCAGCTCGCTCGCGTCAGTGATTCCGAGCTGTGCTACAGACGGAGTGCTAAGTTTGCTAGTTACTACAAACGCTCTTGATTTACATTCAACCTGTATGATTGCGAATTGGAACGCTGTGCAACCAGACATACAGCCCTTGTCAGTATTTAGTGGGGGATAGGGGACAACATTTCTCNTGCGAATTGGAACGCTGTGCAACCAGACATACAGCCCTTGTCAGTATTTAGTGGGGGATAGGGGACAACATTTCTCAAATCTAAAGTCGCAAAATACGAATAAAATACTTCCTCAGGGCAAAATAAAACAAAAATTAAATTTTTCGAGTTAATTTGCTGTGAAATTTTATTGAAATTATATTCCATGTTTTAAACAGCATTAAAAGTGGTGAAGAAGTAAATTTCACCTCACTCCAAAAATTTACGAAACATGCCTTTGTCCGCCAGTGTTTCAATACATAATAAAAAGAGACACAAAGAAGTTAAAAAATAGTTTTAGNACGAAACATGCCTTTGTCCGCCAGTGTTTCAATACATAATAAAAAGAGACACAAAGAAGTTAAAAAATAGTTTTAGAAAAAGTTATATAACTGCACGTTTGATTGAAATAGTTCCAGTAATCAACGAAATGAGGTCAGGAACTTTGTGATGTAGCTGCATAACTGAATATAACAAGAATAAAACTTACAAATGTTGTGCGTACATTTTCGCTGATAGCTTGCTATATAATCCGTCGATAATCAGTTTCTGAGTTACAGGTTTTACGTCTTTTGAGTTGGCTTGGCCGTTGCCCGCTATGCAGCGTGTTTCAGTGAAAGCGTACAAAAATTAAACTGTAAATGGGGCCGCGCCACAGAACGTTTTGTGATTAAGGGCGCGTGGTCCGCCAATACGGCATATCTAACACAAATACAGCTGCCCGGATTGGTCAGCGTATTATTGGCATTGCATGTGTGCACTAATGGCAGGTTGTGCTGTACAGAACCATCCCATTGAAGGACCGGCGTTAATGTATCAGTTTGTGCCTCGCAAGAGTTGCTGCAAGTGGCGGTTACTAACCTCAAAGCAAGCATGACAACGGCATACGAGATTCTGCGGCACCCGTTCAGATGTCCCATGCGTGTTGCGTCTGTCGTTGATACACGCACGTGCTGACGATAGGTGAACCACACGTGCATCATGGATAGCCAACGTGTTTACGCCCATATCTCCTTTAGCGGGACTCGCGGGCTACAGGTTCCCAATCTCAGAACGTTAGTAGTTATAAATAGTACGTTCGGACGCAGCGACGTGTCATGGATGCGGCCCCTATCCCCTGTTTCATTTCTGCACCCTTCTCCTGAAACAGCCTGTATAGGTCTACCACGACTAATAAGTCGGTGGACTGGCGGCCCGAGTGTAAGCAGCCACGCATCGCTGCATCCACGAACGTACTGAATAGACTACATACAAATACCGCGGGGGGAAGTGAATGCTGCCGAGAATTTGACGTTCCAGCAAGCAAGACCCTCACTTCAAGTTCCACGTAAAGTGATTAATGTATTCGTGATATATCATAAGCATCAAAACTCTGAGAGGTCGTTGTATTTGAAAAGAAAACTTTGGGTGAATTTTTAAAACCTTAAAATGTAATTCCTCCCAGGCAACAAGTTTGCCGTAAAGTCGGACTGCGGTGACCATTATTTCCAATGTGAGAGNGAAAAGAAAACTTTGGGTGAATTTTTAAAACCTAAAAATGTAATTCCTCCCAGGCAACAAGTTTGCCGTAAAGTCGGACTGCGGTGACCATTATTTCCAATGTGAGAGATGAAGAACATTGCTACTGGGTTTTATTAGATTGTCATATTT
Organism: Clitarchus hookeri; assembly: GCA_002778355.1. Lineage (NCBI taxonomy): Eukaryota > Metazoa > Arthropoda > Insecta > Phasmatodea > Phasmatidae > Clitarchus > Clitarchus hookeri. Next base: position 211,272 of record NQII01003079.1, read on the forward strand.
ACTAAGTTTAATTCAGCTTTTGTTACGTTTCCCTCACATTATAAGCTACTACATTTCAAAATCTTGAGACACTAGCCTGATCCTGTTATATAGCCTCATGAACATTCTAAATATATGATTAGTGCGGTGTCAATAGGCCCTGGGCCTACTTCCGTGCCGATCTTGTATTACCTAATAACGCATGTCTTTAAAAGTGATATTTTCGAGAAGCACTAGCAGGTACAGAGCGAGAGAAAGAGAGGGGGGCGACACGGATAACCTCGTAGACCTTGGAATTGCAGGCATAAAAATTAAAGTTAGAGACTTTAAAGATATCATAAAAATATTTAAATAGGAACTTAAAATTCCTAATAGGCTTCTCAAATTTAACAATAAAAGTTCGGTTTGATGACATGAACACCAGTATTTTATGCACAGCAGTGCAGAAAATTTAATTTTTATGTTATAAACATTATTTTTTTATTCATAATTATGATTATAGTAAATTCCTAAGAGCTTTCTCTAATGCCTTCACTTAGGTTATGTCGATTGTCTTATACAATCATATTTAAGCTGGACACCGAGAGAGGTGTAGCATATTTAACTTGGTTTGAATCCCAATTCGGCCGTTCTGCTTTCGATTCTCCATGGTGTCCCGAAATGTCTCCATGCGAATACAGGAAGGGTTCCTCACTAGAGCCAATGACTAAGGTTGGGAAGTTCAGTGCTCTTAGTTTGGCAACTAGTAGTAAGTTTCGTCGCCAGGGTGTGCTGGTGTCGCATGTGAACCATATTTTTCCGTTTTGTATTTAAATAAACATGATAACTGCCATTTNCAATTCGGCCGTTCTGCTTTCGATTCTCCATGGTGTCCCGAAATGTCTCCATGCGAATACAGGAAGGGTTCCTCAATAGAGGTCATGACTAAGGTTGGGAACTTCAGTGCTCTTAGTTTGGCAACTAGTAGTAAGTTTCGCCGCCAGGGTGTGCTGGTGTCGCATGTGAACCATATTTTTCCGTTTTGTATTTAAATAAACATGATAACTGCCATTTNCGCCAGGGTGTGCTGGTGTCGCATGTGAACCATATTTTTCCGTTTTGTATTTAAATAAACATGATAACTGCCATTTTCATAAAATATATATAATTGTGTAAAATCATACGAATTGAATTATGTTACAACCTACGTAAAGAACAAATTTTGTTCTTAGTACTAGAGGGGAACTGTAACGAAATATGTACACTTTTTTTTATATATATTCTATCTTAAATATGAGTTTTGCAAAAATTTGGCTAACACAGTTAATTAATTTAAATATAATATCTGAATCGAAATAAAATAATGAAAATAGTTAACAAAATATTGTTTTTATGGCTTTCCCGTGTAGTTTCCTTAAGGGGAAGGAGAAAAGTACAAAGTTCCTTTTAATGGCATCTCGCACTTACATTCGGAACATTTTCCCGTTGAAATAAGCTTGCTTATGTGCACTCGATGCCAAACACAGTTGTATTTCTACTGTTCGCTCCTGTAAGCACTATTGGAAAGCGCAAATACTACTCAACAAACGCGAAAGACACGGGCCAGGAAAAGTTTGCCGAGCTGACTTTTGCAGCCGATGCTGGCACACAGAACCTAAAAGCCATTTGACATATGACATGTTGAATCCAAGACACTATTAAACCTAAGAGGAATCAAACATGTGTCATCAAACTGTTTTTTTTTTTTTTTTTTTCGAAATTAAATTATGATAAGAAAGCTGCAAAAACATCTTTTAAAATAATACTTGCACAAATGTTTATCAATTTTGGGTAATTTTCTTTATGCTAGTATTTCATTTTTTATAGTGATTTGTATGACAAATTCTAAAACAACCTTCACAAGCATTCAGATAACAATTTCCCGTTTTCTCCTTCCTAAANAGTGATTTGTATGACAAATTCTAAAACAACCTTCACAAGCATTCAGATAACAATTTCCCGTTTTCTCCTTCCTAACAAAAGCTTAATGGTATTATTTTCATTACTTTACACACCTTCCTCGATTCCATTTATAGGGATAACATTTAAATGGGCATTAAAACACGTGTCTTTGGTTTCCATAATTGTGTATTTCAGAGACATCACAACCAAATACATTTTCACATTTGTGACATGTTGTGGAAAAACACATATACAATTTGTATTTTCTCTTACTAATTTTTAAGTGCCGCTTTGTAAGTGAGCATATATTTTATTTGTTACACTATTCCGCTTAGTTTAAATTATACTCCTGTAATAAAACAAAGTATTTTTTTTCTTTTCATTAAAGAAGTAGGTTTTCCAGAATATGGATTTTGTTGCATTTATTCAAATACGAGAAAATTATTTTGGATATCCGATAGTAAGTTTAAGACTAAAAACCAAGCATAAAAATTCTGTTGACAAAAATTAATATTCCTCGAGAAGGCCTTAAATAGCTAAATTGTATAATTGNTTTTTAAGTGCCGCTTTGTAAGTGAGCATATATTTTATTTGTTACACTATTCCGCTTAGTTTAAATTATACTCCTCTAATAAAACAAAGTATTTTTTTCTTTTCATTAAAGATGTAGGTTTTCCAGAATATGGATTTTGTTGCATTTATTCAAATACGAGAAAATTATTTTGGATATCCGATAGTAAGTTTAAGACTAGAAACCAAGCATAAAAATTCTGTTGACAAAAATTAATATTCCTCGAGAAGGCCTTAAATAGCTAAATTGTATAATTGCTCAATCTTTTGCTGTAAACTCTAAACAATCTTTATTAAAAAAAGTTTATTTACAACAAAAAATGAAATAGTCGGTTTTTTGGTATTTAATATGTAAAACACATAATTATTTAATTTTGGCTGATGTCTTATTTTTTGTTCACTTATATTATCATCGAAAATGGGCCACAAAAGCAGTCGTTCCATCCATACAAAGAACAGGCGAAAACAAAAGAAAAAAAAACAAAACTATTTAAACGGACTATCCTCTTGTTTCACACGTCAGTAAATGTTGACAGTTGTGAAGAGTAGTGCGGCCACAATGTATCCGTCCGCCACAGCTGTTCTGTCAGTGAAGAAAACAGTGTTTGTAAACAAACTCTACAGCTCCGATCGCACGCACTGAAAAACTGACAACTACAGTCCAATACTAAGGTTGCTCTACCTGGTTGCCATTCCCACCTGTTTTATTCTGTTATAAGCAACTTACATGCTAGTTAGGGTTTGTTTACTTCATTATCGTCGTTCGTGAGAAGGGTTGTTATGCTGCTCTTCTTATGAGAGCAGTTATTTGAAATGCCCTTTGTTTTGATGGTGCAGTGGAAAAATTGCAGTTGATTTGTTTCTATTATATTAAAAATGATCTGGTTTCTCTGCGTCACTTGTAACGACAGCTTTAAGAAACATGTTTTAATATATTGTTTTCAAACCACAATCTTTATTTTTTAATATTAGCTCGTAAATTGAAAAATTCAACAAGTTAATGTATGTAATAATTTCATTTATTATTGAGTATTTACTTTGAGAGACCAAACCTAACATTTGTTTCACAAATTCATTTAGTTTTCGTGGAACATTTTTAACGCGGCCAAATTACGCTATTAGTTTAAGTCATTAATGTTGTGTGTGATCTGTAAGTTCATTCTTATTTTATTATTTAGTTTTCAAGTGTCAGCATATATCTCAGATACTGAAAAGCAAATTTTGTAACTATCGATTTCATTTTTAACAGTTAATTTGAATCGTAAATATTTAATTTCTATTTGTTATGTAATCACGTAGGCCTAGTGTAGATTTCAAGATAATTAAACTATCTAAATATTCAAATTGTTTATTTTTAACATTAATAAACTCAGATTCCCCAACAATATTTTTTTTCAGACCTTCAAATCACTTATTTTAAAAATTTGTTTTCAAATCACATTTTAAAATAATGTACCTATTTAAAATGCTCGAATAATTCATTTTTATCCCCGTTAAATGTAATTAATTAATTTTATAATTCAAATATTTTTTTCCAATTATTTATAACAATACGTACGTCTTTCTTCTAAAAAAAACCACTTGATTTAGTTTTCAGGGCAACCTCATTTATAAATTATAGACATTTTTATTTACAAGAAAACCACTTGATCAAGGCAACATACGTTATATATTTTTAGTTTTTTTATTCACAACGAATTTGCCAAATTCCGAACCAACATACGCCATAACTTCTTATTAGTTTAATTTACAACTAAATTGTTTAATTATTATTTTACATCATAATTGCATTTCATATGTATAATTTCCTATATTTTCCATTATGATTAACTTGATGTTTACGACGAAAAATATTAGAAGCAAAATATTCAACCATAACATTACTTCAGTATAATTTTAATTTTTGTGAGGGGTATCTTTACCAAACATCAAGTAATAGTCAAAATATAATTATTTTAAGAAAACAATTTCGGTTGAGTTCCGTATACGTTTTTATCATACAAGAGTTGGGAAATTTAATCTTAAACTAATTTGTTTATTCTTGCTGCTATTTTAATTGTTACACAATATTACTATAAGGTTTTAAAATTAGGATTTTATGTGACATATACATTGTATTTCCGTATGTTATTGGTTGAAAAACACATTTATACGAGGCCTACTGTAAAACAGCCTTTTTTTCATCTTCCTTTCGCTTCCGTGTCGTATGACGGGCGTAGGTTTTTCCAATTTGGCATCGATATAATAAAATTCCAGTCTTATGTGAAAGTAAGGAGAAAATTAGAAACATTTCTACAGTATTTGCTNGTAAATGTTGACAGTTGTGAAGAGTAGTGCGGCCACAATGTATCCGTCCGCCACAGCTGTTCTGTCAGTGAAGAATACAATGTTTGTAAACAAACTCTACAGCTCCGATCACACGCACTGAAAAACTGACAGCTCCAGTCCAATACTAAGGTTGCTCTACCTGGTTGCCATTCCCACCTGTTTTATTCTGTTATAAGCAACTTACATGCTAGTTAGGGTTTGTTTACTTCATTATCGTCGTTCGTGAGAAGGGTTGTTATGCTGCTCTTCTTATGAGAGCAGCTATTTGAAATGCCCTTTGTTTTGATGGTGCGGTGGAAAAATTGCAGTTGATTTGTTTCTATTATATTAAAAATGATCTGGTTTCTCTGCGTCACTTGTAACGACAGCTTTAAGAAACATGTTTTAATATATTGTTTTCAAACCACAATCTTTATTTTTTAATATTAGCTCGTAAATTTAAAAATTCAACAAGTTAATGTATGTAATAATTTCATTTATTATTGAGTATTTACTTTGAGAGACCAAACCTAACATTTGTTTCACAAATTCATTTAGTTTTCGTGGAACATTTTTAACGCGGCCAAATTACGCTATTAGTTTAAGTCATTAATGTTGTGTGTGATCTGTAAGTTCATTCTTATTTTATTATTTAGTTTTCAAGTGTCAGCATATATCTCAGATACTGAAAAGCAAATTTTGTAACTATCGATTTCATTTTTAACAGTTAATTTGAATCGTAAATATTTAATTTCTATTTGTTACGTTATCACGTAGGCCTAGTGTAGATTTAAAGATAATGACATTATCCAAATATTCAAATTGTTTATTTTTAACATTAATAAACTCAGATTCCCCAACAATATTTTTTTTCAGACCTTCAAATCACTTATTTTAAAAATTTGTTTTCAAATCACATTTTAAAATAATGTACCTATTTAAAATGCTAGAATAATTCATTTTTATCCCCGTTAAATGTAATTAATTAATTTTATAATTCAAATATTTTTTTCCAATTATTTATAACAATACGTACGTCTTTCTTCTAAAAAAACCACTTGATTTAGTTTTCAGGGCAACCTCATTTATAAATTATAGACATTTTTATTTACAAGAAAACCACTTGATCAAGGCAACATACGTTATATATTTTTAGTTTTTTTATTCACAACGAATTTGCCAAATTCCGAACCAACATACGCCATAACTTCTTATTAGTTTAATTTACAACTAAATTGTTTAATTATTATTTTACATCATAATTGCATTTCATATGTATAATTTCCTATATTTTCCATTATGATTAACTTGATGTTTACGACGAAAAATATTAGAAGCAAAATATTCAACCATAACATTACTTCAGTATAATTTTAATTTTTGTGAGGGGTATCTTTACCAAACATCAAGTAATAGTCAAAATATAATTATTTTAAGAAAACAATTTCGGTTGAGTTCCGTATACGTTTTTATCATACAAGAGTTGGGAAATTTAATCTTAAACTAATTTGTTTATTCTTGCTGCTATTTTAATTGTTACACAATATTACTATAAGGTTTTAAAATTAGGATTTTATGTGACATATACATTGTATTTCCGTATTTTATTGGTTGAAAAACACATTTATACGTGGCCTACTGTAAAACAGCCTTTTTTTTTCATCTTCCTTTCGCTTCCGTGTCGTATGACGGGAGTAGGTTTTTCCAAATTGGCATCGATATAATAAAATTCCAGTCTTATGTGAAAGTAAGGAGAAAATTAGAAACATTTCTACAGTATTTGCTGGACTATGGTTTGAAGTAAAAGAAATCACATCAAGTAAATAGATCCTTTAGCAATTATTTCTCCATGCGGTTTACAAGAAGCCATCTAAGATGTCTCGGACATTTTCCTTTAACGAACAACAGCGCTCCCATGAGTAACGTTCCCTTAGGAAGAATCTAGAAATGTATTTGCGAGTATAATTCGCATGGCAAATAGACACTAATAGTGAGGAAGGAGGGTCGGGGTGGGGAATTCGTAAACATGTGGATGGATTACGGCGCTCTTCAAATGTCCACTCTCTTCCCATTCAGTTCCGGGGCAGATCTGTCCCAACAATAGCTCTTATTTTGTGCCGAACGCTATTTTAATACTTGGTTAGGAGATTAGTCAACTGCATTGTTTTCGTGTGAATCAGGTTTCAATATATACCAATATTATTTTATTTAACTTAAACCAATTGGAGCGGTCGGGGTTTGGACGTAAAAGACAATAAACTTCACAGCACAAAGAATTTGCACCATGCTTCAGCCAACTGCGCTATACAGAGTGATTCTAAAATCATGGAACAAACATTGAGGGGTGGTAGAGCTCACTAAAACAAACAATTATTGCATAGGAATGTATTGGCGGAAGTGACGCGTTGAGGCACAACACAAAAACATAACGCATTAACGGAAACATAAAATTTTCATTAGCAGCATACTTAACGAGTGATTCCGTACAGAAAATGTTAAAACAGTTGCTGGAAATGCATCCACCAACAGTCACGCATGCTTGGCGACCTCTACATATGGCGTGATTGGCTGACAATGGTGGCATGCGTGAAATACCAGGCGTATTTGAATCTGTTCGCCAATCACTCCACCGACGCTACCAAGCTTGCATTACTGTCGGTGGTAGCAATTTTGAGCAATTATTGTAAACATTGCTGTAAAAAGGCATTTAGCGGCGACGTTGTAAATAAACACTGTGTTGCATTTCATGTGTTATTTTTGTGTTTGTGCCTCAACGCGTCACTCCCGCCCATATATTCCTATACAATAATTGTTTGTTTTAGTGAGCTCTACCACCCCTCAATGTTTGTCCCGTGATTTTAGAATAACCCTGAATATAAAGATACAAATATATTAAATTTTATTAACTTTACTGACCGATGCATTTGCCGTTGGACATAGCGTGAGTTACGTTCGACGTTGTACAGTATGTGCAGTTGATGTATAGTAGACCGACTTGATGGCAAATTCACACTACACACGTGCGCGGCATGCGAGCTGAAGATGTGCCGCGGAGGAACCGGGGCGCGAACCCGCGACTACAGATCGGCCGCTCTGCCCCTGAGCTACGAGGGCAGGGCTGGCTATTACAACAACTCGCGTGAAGAAGACAACTGCTTGCTTGATAAAGCATCTGAAATATATTAATGCATTTAAATAAGTTTTTTTTAAATTACTCCTTATATACGAAACTGTCAAACCGCCTTCGTTTCTTACTTCCTCGACAAACACGTGTATTTCGGTGAGTGACGTCGGACTCGCCGTGGCGACTGAGAACATTGTCAGGCGAACAGCAGGACGTTGCACGGCGTTTAAGACGTTCTACTTGTGCTTCTTCTTTTGTTTTTAATCATTAATAATTCCACAAATATAAGCTGGTTAATGTAACATTTTCCTTTGTGACTTCATTTGTAGCCGTATCTCTATTTGGTGCTCTCTTGTTTACGTCTCGTAGACAAGGATCAGCATGTTAACTGTGTAAAACGTCGTTTAGCTGAAACGATCGGTATCAGGAAATGTAACGAAAATCGTCGGTTGGTCGTTTTCCCATTGGTGTTTCGGAATCGCATCTTCGGTGCGCGGCGATCGAGAGCCTGCATTTGTTTGGAGAGTAACGAGTTAAAGAATCTCCCTACCGCAGCTGTGTGCTGTAACTCGTTACCCTCGGAACCAATAAATTCGATAGAATTCTGATAACGAGCTCCGTAGGATACAACGATATGTGATATCGCTTCTGACCGTTTTCAGGCGCACCCTGCCAGCTAAGCACATAAGTTTTTACAACAGTCGGCTCGCATCCACCTCCCCCCTCCCCTATCTCACAAACTCGCAGCCCCGAGCCG
>NQII01003079.1:233554-261472 GCA_002778355.1 Clitarchus hookeri
CATGAGCAAGTACTTTGCCTGTCGTTTCGCACCCGTGTCGTGCACAAAATAAAAAAGAAAGCGACCAGCGAGTCTTCTGATCTACAGCCTAGTAACATTTTTTCTACACTTCTCATTGATTTTCTTGCTTGATGAGAGTGATAATAAGTGCAGCTACACTTTTGAGTTCAAGTTAAAAGTAATTAATTAAACAAGTTGCTGTGAGAAAATACGTCAATCCTAAATGTGTACGATGGTGATGTCTCTGAGAAGGGAAAACTAGACAAGGCACCGAAAAATAAACATGCCCTTCCTCATTCTCCTCTCTTTCTTTAGGACTGCCGTAACCTTGACCGACTTTGCCAGCCTCGCTCCTGCCTGCCGTAGCACTCCTTGTGTTTAGCTTTCTGCCTTTCGCACACTTCAAACCCTACATGGCAAACTGTCAAACTCTATCCACTCCACAAGAAAAATACTGGCTCCTTCTAAAAGCATTAAGTTCGTTTTGTGAAATAAAATAATCCTAATCTACAAAACTTTTTCCTATATAGTTATTACCGATCTCGATCCCGAATGTTGTAGCCCTTTCCCACTTGGATTCCGTCCCAATGGTAAAAAACCCTTCTCATCCACCTCTATTTAAACATATTGTGGTGTGCAAGGTTTTACAAAGCATTGAAGTCCATGTTCAATTGTCTCAGACGTAAAATCAACACGATTTTTGCATGGAATATTAATTTAATTCAGTAGTTAGAAGTTTTTAAAATAAAATTATACCCCACAGTGTACTTTTATCTCCCCTTGTCATCATAAATGTTTACGTATCGCACAGCGAGGGAGTGTGAAGTCAATTTTCGGTAGCTTCCTGTAGAGAAATCTGAGGATTTGTTCTGAAATGTTTATTTACTTCAATAGACATCTCTCTTCTGAATAAACTGATATCCTGGAGGTGTGTGTATGAAACCCCTTTGTCGCCAAATAATGCGCAAGCACGGAGCGTCTGTAACTCACGGCAAGTGCCAAGTTTGAGTTATTAATTACAGAAGGTCGTAAAGAAACCAAATTTAATGACCATATTTATTCACCTGTCTCAAAAATTACAAGTTTTTAAAATTAAATATTATAATTCAATTTACAAAGAGTTCCTTTACGAGGCTGGACGAGTCGGGGGATGGGAGGGGGCCACCACCAGCTGATGGCACTCGCTATCAGTAACTTGCCAGGCGCCGACAGACCAAACCCATGAATTGCTTGCCTCCCCTCCATCCGACTTCACACACAATCCATACTACTCTCCAGGCACGTACAACTACACCCACGGATTGCTTGCATGTTCAGTATTAATTAATTATTTGTAAATACACAAATGCATACACTACTGTACGGACATTTTGATGTGTGTGCACATACTGTTTTCATCTTTTAATACCATGAACAAATGTGATTTTTGCACTTCTCTACCAAAATAAAACGCAGACGTCGCTTGAAAACACTTCAGCATGAAAAACTTTTTTTACATTATTTTTATAGCACTGTATATGTTTTAAAACAAAACATTATATAGTTTATGTCGTTCTTCATAAGTGACTAGGCCTAAGTGGTGTTTTTTTATTTATTGAGTAAAACACAGCAGACTTGTGTATTGGATGTAAACATTAAATTTAATTGCATGGTAATGTTTGTATTGACATAAGGTGGAAGGATACAAAAACAGAAGAAATAATAAACTACAAAGGGATTTCAAGAGTGCTGACTTACCATAAACATTCTACATGAAGCACGACATGCTGAATCTTTTTCCGCTCATTTCAATAAAATCGCGAGTCTGTATAAAAGACGTGGGTCGTCAACAGTTGTTCAAAAAATCAAGCCAAAAAAATTATAAAATCGAAATCCAAAAAATTAAAACTAAGCATAGGTCGTCAACAAACTGTAATAAAAAACCAAGAGAAATCCAAGTTGTAATAATACAAGCAGAGTGCGAGAAGCAAGTGAGTGAGAGCACAATGGCAGAACAAACATGCGGTAGTCGTGTGCGGAAACATTGTTCCGCCTGAGTAGAGGGTGGCTGGCGGCCATGGGGAGGTACCTATTTATAGATATGTGCTACATCCAGTACAGTGCTCACCAAAAGAAACACAATACAGTCTGACTCAGATTTTACGAGATCTCAATGTTTTCTAAAAATGGCCTCACAAAATTTATGGCCTTGCAAAATCGCGGCAGTTTTAAAATTCTAATTACTTGCACTTTACAACTTATCACTTTTTAGAAAATTGTTTGTTATTTTTGCTTTATACTCTTCTGTTCCCGAGAAAATTTTCTCACTTTGTTAGGAAGGCGATGACAGTATATATTTGGTTTCAACTAAAGAAATCACGAGAAGTGGTTTAAGAAGTGGTAAATGGTTTAAAAGAGGAATATAAATTTTTTTTTTTTATGTTTCTCATTTATTTTATATGCTTATCACTCATCTATTTCATATAACAAAAAAATGTCTTGCCAGTTACTTTTTCCTGTGCACATCAAGAAAAATAATCAACAGGGACCATAGTTCTACCAATTACCAATTTTTATGTTGAAAAAATGTTCAGTAAAGTAAAGATTATGATTGTGTCACAGATTGAAAATATCAGTGATTTGGCAGTAAATTTTTTGAAATTATTCAAGAAGATACTGTAGTTTGTGAGAGAGAAAGAGTTTAGTTTGAACGTTTTTCAACAGTTTGAGGTGAGCAACCCAGTGCCGTTGAGTTTCCTGCCCATGAGCAGAGGCTGTGCGAGCATGGAGGCAGCGCAGGTAAGGGTGAGATTCCCGTGCATCTTAGCGGCTCTGGTCAACACGAGGGGCCTGCTGGAGGAGTGGCAGCCATGCTCGGCCGCAGTAGAGCATCGAGGTAGTGCACACAAGGCTATAAGCCTGAAAATAATTAACTCTGGCCTCAAAATTGAGCTCTAAGTAACGTTGCATTGTTAAAGGAAAATAGCATCAATTTTGAGTCAGTTATACTTCAGATTTAACTTTGATTAAATTTAATATTCAGCAAAATGTGTGAAAATTTGGATTAGTGCTAGAGCATGAGAGCACAGCCTCACGCACTGCCACTGCAGTAATAATTGAATTTAGAGAACATAAAATGGGGTAACGTGTGTGCGTGCACGTACACACACGCGCACACAGTATGGTGGCATCGCACTTGCCTCCAATACGGCCGGATACGCCAGGGTGGCAACCATCTTCTATAGCCCGTTACTTATGTACACAGACAGTAATTTTTTGTAGATGTGTATGTTCATTTACTGGTACACTACACATACTTTCAGAAGACACTGTAAATATCTGCTCTCGTGCAATTTTCAATAAACCTGTTGCTCATCTCAACTTTTATGAGTGTGTACAAACCTGAGGAAGAGAGTTAGGCAAAATGTCATGTATATACTTTTTGTCTATATTTATATGAGGAATCACCTGACGGAGCTTGTCAGTGATTTTCGTGAGAACCATTATATATATATATATATACGGTTAAATGGGGGAAAAAAACATGAACTTTACAAACGTACAAGCACACTGTGAAGATTCCCAATTTCTTCAAAATCAGTATGTTATTTTAAAAATTCCTGCAATTTCCAATTTCTTTTACAAGTCCATGCTGATGACCAACACAGATATAAAATAAGTGTAAAGAAAACTGCGTTTCAAACATTAATTTAAACATTTTCTTAAGAAAAAGGTAGAATTTAAAAAAAAAAAGGGGGGAGGGAGGGGAAGAAAAAAAAACATTTTATATATTTAGTAAAAAAATGTTTAAAGTGATATTAAAGGAATTGACTTTTGATATAATTTGNGGAGGGAGGGGAAGAAAAAAAAACATTTTATATATTTAGTAAAAAAATGTTTAAAGTGATATTAAAGGAATTGACTCTTGATATAATTTGAATGTTNTGAATGTTTTTTCATAAATTACTATTTACAGTAGCTAACTTTAAATTAATATGTACTTCAGTTTTCAAACCGAAGAATATGGTAATTAACTGGAGGAAGCAAGTTTTTTAAATTTATAAAGTACAANGTTTTTTCATAAATTACTATTTACAGTAGCTAACTTTAAATTAATATGTACTTCAGTTTTCAAACCGAAGAGTATGATAATTAACTGGGGGAAGCAAGTTTTTTAAACTTATAAAGTACANGAGGAAGCAAGTTTTTTAAATTTATAAAGTACAAAAACATGGCTATTTCATTCTTATCAACATACAAAAACACATGTTCAATGACAATTAAATTATAAACAAACTGTTGCTGTAAAATTATGCTCCCTAGGTTTCAAATAACAAAACATGTGTTCCAAAAGTTTTTAAAAAAATTGCACCCTATACACAGCCCTGGTTTATTTTTTATTTTCATCTTTCGTTTCCTCTTTTGCCTTCTCTTCTTTTTTGTCTTTGGGCTCTTCTTTCTTTCCTTCCTTCTTCTCTGCATCCCTATTAGTCAGTTTATTATTTATAAGGTTGTGTAATGCAATGATGGAGCGGATGAGAGCGGCCAAATACACAACCAACATCTGGTCGTTTGTTTTCACGTACAGAGAATTTACGAACGTGCTGTCGTTGATGTCTGGAAGTAAGTTGAAAATGTCTTGCAGCTGGTAAACTATCTGATGATTGATGGGTAACTTCCCTTGCACAACCTATAAACACACAAAGTATTTTACATTAATGAAATGTTTCAAAACTCTCTTCAGTACTTCAATACCAGCAAAGAAAAAGGCAAACCTGCAAAAGGTAGTTCTTGATGTCTCGAATCTGCAGATGGAGACCCTTCAGACCCAGCAGCTGGTTGGTGATTCTCTGCGACAACGTGCCCACCGTGGTATCCTTAATGTCGCGCAGCAAATGCTCGACCCCCACCTCCTCTGCCTCTTCTGCCCCAATCTCGCTCGGCACGTGCTCAAACGTCTTCGACGTGGGTGAACCATCCTGCACATTCCATACAACTTTAAGCAGTAATGCATGCATGGAGTAGAATAGTACAGAGTATAAATGTTTAAAATGTGTTCCCTTTGCCTTGGCGATGGCACAGAGCGCATCAGTGCACAGAGACAAAATGGTGTGGTGGTTGCTCTGATGTAGGCGTGCCCAATCTCTGATTGGCCACGCGAGGCTCTGGTAATGGGCCTTGTGTATGACTGGTTACTGTGCATACCATGAAAATATATCCACGGCTGCGCTGTCAGCTAGCAAGTAAGTTGCCAGGCGCTGACTGCTCAATGATGCAGCGCCATGTTGCTGGCTCGTAACACCATTTTGTTGGCAAGTGCATCTGGAGTTTGTGGAATAAAGAGATGTGTCACATCTGTAAGTAATCTGTGCTGATGGACTATTTCAAAATACTTGTAAACATTAGTTTGAGCAAAAAAAATTGTCTATTAACAGATTTTTCACACATAAATTGAAAAACATGTGTGTGCAATTGAGGATTTTATTAGTACATAAGTAATGGTGTTTATATAACAATTTTGAACTGGTTATTAACAAGAGGTGCAGAAGGCAACAATATGTAAACAACATTGCTATAGGTCATTATTAATTGTTTTCTCTTCTCTGAAAACACGTGTACTTAATTTGCTCAATTTCAATACGAGAGAAGTTCACAGGCCACTGTTTGTGCCGTACAGACGTACTTTCTTAAATTATAAACAACTTTCATAAACGGTAGTTTCTGGTGTGAAAAATTTCTTATTAGCATAACTCACATAATTAATTTCAGCGGTCAATAGTTGTTAGCACAAATAAATATTGTTACATGGATGCCTGTGGGACGTATTAGAGTTTGTGAGGGATGGAGATTTCAATAATAAAAATAAAAGAACTAAATTTGATTTTTAATTTATTCACAAAGCTATTATTTACAGCATTAAATTATCTGTCTCCACTATTACTCTTTTTATTTAACAGTGAGCGTATCAACTCTAATTAACATCTTTCTTAATGTCTCTGTTTGGTTATAGTCATTCAACTCATACTCATCATTAACAAGTGTTCAGTCTATCTGTTGCCATAATTTGTAATGTATTTCACTCGCGCATCTAGTCCAATAGTCCAGCCTGCCAGCCGCACTCATCACTGCTTGATACTCGCAGTCGCAGATTTCCCTTCCGCTGATCACTTCGCTCTTCATCTATCTCTGAAACTCAGCCACTCATCCATCGAACAACCACTCCGGCTCGGAGGCCTGTCACACTTTTATATTGTTCACCCTGATCATCTGGAAGGATCAACACACCCCGAGTCACACTGAGAGAACGAGGTCAGTAATCCAGAGCATTCTTCAGATAAACGCAGAAATTATATCCGCCGAAGGTCAGGAGAGGCTAGCTGCCCAAGGGTTGTCGGTGCAGAATGCCTTCATAACTCAAAACGCTGATAAGATTATTACTTGCTCATCATTCAAAATATTCCATTGACTTGCCACCCTATTATCATATCAGTACTCTGTCCTCTTCCGCCCGCTCGCACGGGGCGGCCCAAGGTCAGCGGTGCACACCAGCGACATGTAACAATATATATTTTTCGCATACAGTATATTTTGTTTTATTCAACCATGGTTAACTGCTGACAAAAAACAAAAACAAAAGCTTAAAGACATAATGGCTGATAAGTTTCAAAGACAGGTTCCAACTGAAACGAGAAGTTATCAATATAACTAGGTTACGAGCCCACTTTTATCAATAAATATGTTCCATTTGTGGCTACTTCACACATCTCCAAGGCCCTGCTAAAGTTCTACTCGTAGGATATTTCTCCACCTCATGCAAACAAACCTTAACCGAGTATAGGAAAATTACACCACCGCATTTGTGCACACTCAGTATAATAGTTTGCATGAGAACTATTTCTTACTAGGCATTACCAACATACCTATTTTCTTACCAATTATAAATTAAACAACATAGTTTATAAATAAAATATTAATTAAATTTCCATTTAATCAAAATTAAGGTACTTTTAGGTTAACAGAAGTATAAAACGCTTGTGATACGTGGCATGTTTAGGAACCAACCACACATGTCATACACTGGGTGATTTTTCAACGGTTTTATTCAGAAAGTGAGAAGAAACACAGTAAGCTATTTGCACAAGGTACTCAAACACTTAGTTGGATCATGTGTATTCAAGAAGTCCAAGCAGAAGGAATTTTCCACAATATGTGATGGTAATCAGTAGGATAGTTCCTATTGGATGATGCAATACAAACATGATACTGTTTGCATTTTATATGTAATGGGAATTGGTAAAAAAAGTTACCAAGCTATGATATTTAAGTTTAAGTTAAGGTGACATATTTCAACAAGTACACTACAGTATTTATAAATTAAGGCATGTGTTTGGTACACACAATAAGAAATGCCAGCAAAACAACTTAGGTTCAAACTGGTTTCATTTCTCCAAAAATATAATATGCCAAACCATTTACTATTTTTAAAAATTTCTATAATTTCTCCCTATATTTCATAGTTACTTTTTAACAAGTTTATTAAATTAATTTAATTTCAAGGGGGGATATTATTTTATTTGAACTAGTTTTCGTTGACTTTTAAGAGAGATAATAATCTTGGTGAATTTAATTAATTTTAACTTCATACTTTTTACGATCACATTTTCTCGGCCTATCCCTCCTCACAGGATTTACACTTCACCCAAGTGCTGACGCATTTCTGCACAACACAACTTAACTGCATGCGTAGTTTCTCACAGAATGTGTACTCAGCACGCGTATTTTCTCTTTACCGCTGCATCCGGCGACAGATTTATTTGCAGTGTCCTTCTAGATCTGTAAATTTTCCCTCGCGNACGCGTATTTTCTCTTTACCGCTGCATCCGGCGACAGATTTATTTGCAGTGTCCTTCTAGATCTGTAAATTTTCCCTCGCGTCAACTCTTTCCCCGTTCTTACAAAGTGCGGAACACCTCGAAATCTGCAGTTTGGGTAAACCTACGCCATCTAGCGGCAAGCACCTGAAGCGTAGCCGCGTGCTTCTAACNACCTCGAAATCTGCAGTTTGGGTAAACCTACGCCATCTAGCGGCAAGCACCTGAAGCGTAGCCGCGTGCTTCTAACAGCACTC
Source organism: Clitarchus hookeri (assembly GCA_002778355.1). Classification (NCBI taxonomy): domain Eukaryota; kingdom Metazoa; phylum Arthropoda; class Insecta; order Phasmatodea; family Phasmatidae; genus Clitarchus; species Clitarchus hookeri. Next base: position 241,662 of record NQII01003079.1, read on the forward strand.
ACAGCGTAGCAAGAGTACATTCTTTTTCCCACTGGCTAAGCAACTTTCGTCACGGCACGCACAACTTCAGTGCTTTACTTCCAATCAACATGTAGTTTCTTCAAAGCATATTACAAAGCATATTACAAAGCATATTACAAAGCATGGTACATAGTTTCGTCCTGCAATCAACGTAGTTTCTTTAGCGCTGCAATGCTATGTCAGAGTATTTCCTACCTTCGTTATAAGTCAGTGTTACTCCACTATTTTCCTGACCCTGTTCTGCAGTAAAGGTATTTTCATTTATTTTTGCCAGACATTTCCAGAGGTCGCAGAGTCACCCCTCACAGTATCGCAGAGTAGCAGTTCCCAGTACCGCTGTACCGAGGCATAGTTTGAGGAAGACAGCAGCCTCGCAGCCCTGGCCTGTAGCTGCGATGCGGTACTCGTGACTACCATCGCTTTCATCAAGGAACGACCATATGGGCTTTTGGTTTCATATTTACTGTGTGGTTCAACACACGTTCTTGAAATTTTATTCAAACGTTCTCATATTTAAATTCTGAAGATTTCAAGATTTTGATAAAAATATTTTGTTACTCCGGGAGAAACTCGTATCATTACATAAGATTTTTGTTGTACCTTTTGTAACATGATTAATGTCCTGGCAGTTAGAGGAATAATATTTGTTCAAGTACCTTTTGTAACAATTCAAATATTTTCATCACTGTCTTTTATTTTTATGACAGTAACTTTATAAAGTTGTCTTATATTTAAAATATAACAACTTTATAAAGTTTGTCTTACATTTAAAATATATCAAAGTTAATTAATTTCTGACTCGTGGCATTTACTTATTTCACATCTGGGAATTTGTATAATTTCTTTCACTTAATTATTGCTGGTTTTGTCTAACCAGCACGCATATTCATTTTAATTTTGGTAGCAGGAATCATTTAAATAAAGGCCACAACAAATTCTTATGATGCAATAATTTAGAAAAAATTTTTTTTATATATTTAAAATTACTTAAATAATGCTGTAGGCAATTGTACTGCTGCTGTGGTGATTTGTCCTGGTAGTTTCTCAGATGTGATATTAAAATCTGTATAGTCCATGGTGTACAAAAGTGGCTGTAAATTAGCATATTTAATGCCAACAATAGGTATTTCCACCAAAACAATTTTGTTGAGATTGATATATGTTTTGGTAGATATGGCATTTTAACCACTAATATTTATAAAACTATCACTGTGAAAATAACTGACTGATAAATCAAAATTGCACAAATTTAGGGTGACCCACCATAGCACTAAAACCTAAAATATTTAAACAGAAATTTTTACATTAAATGTCTCACCTACTAAAATTATACATTTTTAAGGTGGTTTGAATGCCAAATTTGGCAGCAACTGATCAAATAGTTCCCCAGATATGACGCCGGAGCTTTATTTATTAAGGTGGCACTATCCTCCAAAATGGCAGACCAATGAAGACTTTAGTTTCTGAGTTAAATGCTGACAATATGGATGGTGACCACCAGCTTTTGTTCAAATCAGTTGAATGGTTACTGAGCTAAGATACAACAAACAACCCAACAAATTTTAATTGCTGCAATTTCGAAAATAAGCATCCTGCATAGATGAAAACTATAAAAACCGGATATCCCCACTAAGAACTGTAAATTGACTGCGTTTGGAAAGTTCACTGCACAGGTTCAAACATTTTAGAGCCATACACATGCACGTACAAGCACATGAATATACGTATATATACACTGAAGAGCCAAAAAAACTGGTACACCTGCCAAATATCGTGTAGGGCCCCCGCGAGCACGCAGAAGTGCCGCAAGACAACGTGACATGGACTCGACTAATGTCTGAAAGTATGTAGAAGGCAATTCACACCATGAATCCTGCAGGGCAGTCCACAAATCCATAGGAGTGTGAGGCGGTGAAGATCTCTTCTGAACAGCACGTTGCAAGGCATCCCATACATGCTCAATAATGTTCATGTCTGGTGATTTAGGTGGCCAATGGAAGTGAATAAAGTCAGAAGAGTGTTCCTGTAGCCACTCGGTAGCAACTCNAGGCAATTCACACCATGAATCCTGCAGGGCAGTCCACAAATCCATACGAGTGTGAGGCGGTGAAGATCTCTTCTGAACAGCACGTTGCAAGGCATCCCATACATGCTCAATAATGTTAATGTCTGGTGATTTAGGTGGCCAATGGAAGTGAATAAAGTCAGAAGAGTGTTCCTGTAGCCACTCGGTAGCAACTCTCGACGTGTGGGGTGTCGCATTGTCCTGCTGGAATTGTCCACGTCCGTCGGAATGCACAATGGACATGAATGGGTGCAGGTGATCGGACAGGATGCTTACGTATCTGTCACCTGTCAGAGTCGTATCTAGACGTATCAGGGGTCCCATTTCACGCCAACTGCACACGCCCCATACCATGACAGAGCCTCCACCAGCTTGAACAGTCCCCTGTTGACATGTAGGGTCCATGGATTCATGAGGATGTCTCCATACCCGTACACGTCCATCCGCCCGATACAATTGGAAACGAGACTCGTCAGACCAGGCAATGTGTTTCCAGTCATCAACAGTCCAATGGCGGTGTTGGCGGGCCCAGGCGAGGCTTAAAGCTTTGTGTCGTGAAGTCAACAACGGTACACGAGTGGGCCTTCGGCTCCGAAAGCCCATATCAATGATGGTCCGTTGAATAGTTCGCACGCTGGCACTTGTTGATGCCCCAGCATTGAAATCTGCGCCAATTTGAGAAAGGGTTGCATGTCTGTCACGTTTAATGATTCTCGTCAGTCGTCGTTTGTCCCGTTCGTTCACGATCTTTTTCCGGCCGCAGCGATGTCTAATATTTTATGTTTTACCGGATTCCCGAAATTCACGGTACACTCGTGAAATGGTCGTACGTGAAAATCCAAATTTTATTGCTACCTCGGAGTTGCTAAGTCCCATCTCTCATGCGCCGACTATAACACCACGTTCAAACTCACTTAAATCTTGATAACCTGCCATTGTAGCAGCAGTAACGGATACAGCAACTTTGCCAGATGCTTGTTGTCTTATATAAGCGCTGCCGACCACATCGCATTACTCTGATTGGTTCCATACCTCTGTTATTTGCATACACACGCCTACACCGGTTTTTTTTGGCTCTCCAGTGTATATGTATATTGTAAGCCTATGTTTCAACACACAACAAAAAATAATCTCGTAAGCCCATGTTTTCTTCAGAAATCAGGCTAAAAATAGTTGTCAACAGTACACTTATTTAAAGACTGCTCACATTAAAGTGCGCACTTTTGAAAGCCCTGCTAAATTTCTACTTTCAGCCCAATGGTTACGTATCTTTCAGTGTAACCATCAAAATAAACACTGCCACATGACTTTCAGTTGGTGTTTATATCAGCTGACTCACATGTCCATTGCATACTCATTAAATAAATGACAAAAAGTAATAAAAAATTTAATTAGCACTATAAACAGGTACACGTTAATTTCAGTAAATAATATTGGTTTGAGAATATTGATTGATGTTCACTATTCTTTTGCTGTTAACACGTATATTAATGTCTAACTGTGGTCAACGCTTCCAACAACAAAATAAAGTGTTTGATTTAGGTTGTCAACAGAATAGAAGAACATTTAAAGTTTTTTTTCTTCCCATTATAAAAACAACACCAAGACATTGCCAGTTTAAGAAAGGCACACTTTTAGGTAAAACTGTGCATTTACTTCTTTGTACAGAAGACAACAAGCCCCAATCACATGTTATATGACTAAAGAATTAAGTTTAACAACATTTACGAGTAAAATTATATTGCACAAATACCTCACAAATCAATACTTTAATACAAGACTACGCAGAAGCAAATGGCGGGTGATGTTAGTACATTACAAGTAATGAAAATAATTGTCATAAAACTCAATGACTGAATAGAGTTGATCCAAATTTATACAGCATAATTCCACAGTAATATGTCACTCGATACAAGTTTCATGAAAATTGATCGAGTCACACAGTTTTTAAAGCAGATAACACTAACTTTTGCTTAGGCCTACTACTTTGCTTACAAAAAAAAATCACTTTTCATTTATATAAGTTAAATGCAGTGATTGAAATTAATGTAACTTCACCACAATACTAAAAGCACAATACCTAGCAGATGACAATGTATTTCATGACACTGCATCCACCTATTTAATGCAGAATCTAATTTTGCCCCAAATTACTGTACCCACGTGGAGCGTTAGTCGAAACTAGTACTTACTGTTGGATATATTGTAGCATAGAAATTAAACCGTTCGGACAGACGCTATAAAACTGTTTTAACGAATTTCTTTACACTCAATGAATGTTTCATGTACATTATAAAACATTTTCGTGGCGTTATTGGTTCAAAAAACGACACACATGCCCTGAGGTATTAAACTCTACTATCGTAAACTGGGAATCACCTAAATACTAAATAACATACATGCATTTATCTAAGCTTTCAGAACTGCAAAATATATTGCAAATATAACAAAACACGCACACCTGAAGTTTCATTGAATTTATTCCAGGTTTAAAAGCAACACATTTTCCAGGTCGGCATATTATTTGAAATTTCAAGATTTTCAGTGACATACATGGAAATATAGCAGAAAGCAATAGCAAACGATGCCATCTCACTCAGGGCATATATAAAAATATTTTATTTATTACGTTAACAAATACTTTATTTCAGAAGTTACAAACTAACATATATAATAATGTTGGTCATAAACCTTTGTTTTGTTGACACATGAGCGCAAACTGAGGAAAAAAAACTAAAATAAAACAATGAACAAGCTAACTTGAACATTATGTCAGTCATGTGTTCATCTGAAAGAGTTACAATATATAAAGAATTACAATCACGCCAAATTTTATTCTTGTTTCCATATAATAAAAAGAAACTGAATCGCAGGCGACAAATTTTTTTTTAAATTTACGACTATTAAGACGTTTAAAAAATGGAACTACTTCTCATAGTTTGCTGCAAACTTAACTGTGAGTAATAATTCTTGAGTTACATAAGTTTTACATTTTTAAAGGTAAACCAATTGTGGTTACCTTTAGTAATTTTGTACAAAATCGGATTTCTAACATCTTGCAAAAAAATTTAAATAGGAGACAAATAGGTACATTAAAACCAAATTGTATAAAAAAAGGTANATTTCTAACATCTTGCAAAAAAATTTAAATAGGAGACAAATAGGTACATTAAAACCAAATTGTATAAAAAAAGGTAAAAATTTTTACGTGACTTCCTAAAAAATTTTACCCTATTTTTGCACCAAATTGCTTTGCACTCTAGGTTATAGGTTAGTCCAAATACAAATATATACATAAGTATATTGTAAAGTTTCAAATTGAATTTCTCTATTTCACCATTCGTAAATATTTTTATGAGTTTTTCCAATCATTTTCATTTCATATACCTTTTTAGTTTATTAAAATTTTAACAATTTTAATGCACATCGAAGGTCTCATTANCAATCATTTTCATTTCATATACCTTTTTAGTTTATTAAAATTTTAACAATTTTAATGCACATCGAAGGTCTCATTACATTCATCTGCAAATGTTAATACCTACATTGTTAATTTAACACATTCGTGGAATTATGTCCATAGATTATAAACAGTGTTTGGTACTCTCTACGGTAGACCTTGGGACATTTATTTACCTGCAGATACGGTGGTACGCAACTTAAAAGTAGTTCCTCTGCCATTAACATTACCATTGTGGCATATGCATAGTAAATAATGGCAGCTGATAAAAAAAATAAACAACACGAATTTAACAATTTTGCAGATACTCGGTAGGACACAAGTAACTGACCACCAAGCCAACTAAAAGTATCCTAGTCCAGATCACACGGGATTACCACTGCAAGTAAACAGTACTCAGGCTGCCCCTTACATCATGAACTTCCTCCACCATGCGGTACGCTTCCGTGGGCAGACCCAGATCCTTGGGCTCTGCATCTATGATGACGAGGACCGAGTTGGCGCAGTAGCGCCGTATAAGCTCGTTGATGGCAACGTCATTCTGATGAAGTTTCGGCCCGGTGTGGTACCAACCAACTATTTTTTCACGAGCTGAAATCAAATGGTTACATCATAAACTGTGAATTTAGCTTAACATTTTCATTGCAAGTTTCATTTCATAATACACAGTAAAAAAAAAAAAAANCATCATAAACTGTGAATTTAGCTTAACATTTTCATTGCAAGTTTCATTTCATAATACACAGTAAAAAAAAAAAAAATTTAACAAGAGTTTTACAAGACCAATATTTAAGGATATTTCTTGGGCCAGAGAGAGTAACATTNAAAAAAAAAAAAATTTAACAAGAGTTTTACAAGACCAATATTTAAGGATATTTCTTGGGCCAGAGAGAGTAACATTTTAAACAAAAAATTACAATCTGAATAAAATGTTTAAAGCTGTCCCATTGCTGCGGAATCAGCAGTGTTAGGCTTGCGCTTGCAGACGAGATCAAACTGCTCTCTGGAGGCACTCCTGCTTCTACCAAGCCCATGACGTTCCAAGGTCTCGTGTCTTATGTTATGGGCTTGTGCCTACAAAGGATAAGTACATTTACATGGGAAACACCACACCACCTGACATTGCGCCAGGTGTTTTGGCGACACACCTCCCTTGTCGTGGCAACGCCAGTGTTACGTCTCTGCTACCTGAGCTAACAGGTGCGCGTTCTGCAGGGCCGACAGTGAACAAGTGAGATATGCACTGGCAGCACTGGGATTTGCAAAGCCACTATGCTATGTCGCACTGCCATGCCACTCGGAAGGATATACACAGCAAGATGCAAAGGTGGATGTGACGGATTGCAGTGCGGATTATCAACAGATTTGTAGCAGTTATTGATGGCTTGTCAATGAGAAAGGGGGGAAATTGGGTCTCTCCAGACTCCCGGCATGAGTAATGAGATAAACATGTGTATAAGTGCAGTCACTTCAAAGCATAGATAACTGTGGCCATGCAGGGCGTCTACGGAAAGTTACAAAATAAATTTCCATTTGTCGGCAACTGTCATGGTCATTTCGACAGTGGCTAGAATGGCACTGTTAAGTGTGGCACCCCACACTAAAGAAATATACACTTGGCTACAAAGTGACCGCCTCCATATTTTGGGCCAGCAACAGTTCAAACACTACACTGCACGCGAGTGGCACGACCAGGAGATACGAGCAGTTCCTGCAGTGATTAGTGAAGCTAATCCCCAGTACATACCCCACATACACCCAGCCATGAAATGCTCCTGTTATCCTGTTGACAGGTCAACTTCTTGAGAACTTATCCCCACAGGGTAGATCATGGAAGAGAGCTGGTGGGTAGCAGCGCACTGAGTTGCATACTCGGCACGCATCTCATGAAGAGGTTGCCCAAACAGCAAGTTGGCTTGAACACCATACTACCTGCTCGGGGGTGTTCTGGCCAACAGGAGCACGAGCTAGGACGGTCGTTCAAGGCATTGGAAGAGGAAGAAAAGGGGGAGTGGCAGGGTGCCCATTGGAATACAAGGATTGGATCCATGCTACGGTGCATTTCATCCCAGGCTTAAACTCCAGGTGAGTACAAGGAATGGATTGTGACTAGCACATTCCACCCCAGACTCCCCAAGCACAACCTGCAGTTGTTTGGAGAGTAGTTATTCAGGGACACTCACTGGCCCAGGCCATTGGCAAGCAGCAGTGCCTGCCTACGTCTTTCTCAAGTTGAAGAGGGTAAGTAAGAATTGGCACATTGTGCCAGAACAGAGGTATTACCGTCTGAGTTGCACCACCAGTCAGTGCCTTTGAGACAACACTCAGTTACGTCACGAGAGCCTATCAGGACCTGATGCAGGAGTTCCCACCAACATCCATCCCGACCCTGCCGGGACAGGCCCCATTCCACCCAGCACAGCCATAGTGGTGACGCAAGATTGCCAGGAAGCCCGCCTCCTAACCCTATGCTACTGCCTACTAGACCATGTCTTCCAATGTCACTCTCTACATATGCTGACGTTTCAATACAACAGTGTACATTTAACTATTCTGAACATTACCCCCCAATTTTTATGATGGGTTTGTATGTGTATTCTTTAATATCGAAAATGTATTGTGAACTGTGGCATGTAGCTTTTTTTGCATCTAAACAGTTTCTTGAGAACAAGACCATAAAGACTTTGCGTGGGCTTAGTTTCCACATGCACTCATTAGCAATTCCCTGTTCATNAGTTTCCACATGCACTCATTAGCAATTCCCTGTTCATGCACAGGTAACACCATTTTGTCTCGCAGGCTTGAATGTGGTGACTGGTGCATGTTGAGCCACATAACATCTTTTCCACAACTGGCGGGCTGCAAAAGTGGGCATTACCAGTACCCATCCTAACTGTGATCAATAAGAATGTGTTGAGACAGGAAATATTTCATATTCCTTTACCTTTCTTGTTTAGTTATTATTTTGTAATAACTTATACCCCAAGATGTTTTTGCATAATTCAAATTTTACAAAATTGTACACACAGTACTCACACTCTGAGGTACTTGAGAACTTATTCACTTGATTTAACATCACTGTCATGGGAAAACTTAACTCTTGAGCACCATTTTCTACAATGTTGATGCAATTTTTAAGGAACACAACCCAACATTATAGCAGGACCTACTCCCTTAAAATATCAAACAGTGCACAATATTTATAAGTAAATAAATCTTTATAACAAAAATACAAAAAGATCAAGTTTAAGACAAAGTTTTAACAATATGAAGGTATATTTTCCACCAAGCATCTCTAGCGATTATTCTCCGTGATCGTCGCTCCACAACTGTCACTCCTCATCACTATACGTTGTCAGGCACCATGCTGTTTTCCTCTGAGCATTGACTGCTGGAGTATCTGCCGCAGGGCCAAGGTTCATCTCTGTTCCTGGACCAAAAAAAAGATGCCAGTTGACAGTTACTATTCATGTACACAGATATTTTGTTTGTGTTCTGCACTGACTGAGTGCTAAAATGATAGAAAATTCTATTTTCCTCCAGAAGATGACAAAAATCTTGTAGAAGTTGTAGAAAAGTACCCTACCATTTTTTTTATTTGCAATCGACTAGGCCTACTGTGATTAGAAAGTGGAGAATCAAAATGCAACAGACATTGGAAGATCAAGTGAGTTATAATAATAATAATAATAATAATAATAAGTGTTTACAGTATTTAGAAACTAGTAGAACTAAAGAATTTAATAATTTATGCTTGCCAATCCCAAACAGTTATTGGATAGAATATAGAGAGGATGCAAGATGGGCTAATGTGGGTAACAACAGCGAAAAGTTGGGCAACTACAGGTAATATCAGCCTCACATTTAACTACTGCGGGTAATATCAGCCACACATTGACCTACTGCGGGTAGTATCAGCCACATGTTGGGGTACTGTGGGTCATATATTGACCACGATTTGGGCTACTGCAGGTTATATGGGCCATAAGTTGGCTTACTGCAGATCACATCAGACACACGTTGGGCTACTGCATGTCACATCAGCTACATGTTAGGATACTATAGGTCACGTTGGCCGCAGGTTGGGCTTGTGCAGGTTACTTCATGCACATGTTTCCCGATTCATCCTTACAGAATACCACAGATTTTGCAAGCCTGAACCCTGGTAGTGTATAGACCAATAATTAAACTCCTAGTATTTTTTACCAAGGGCCTACTTCTTGCAAGTAACCACACACTCAGTATTGAAGATAGTGGTAAAGTAAAAAGTTTGAAGACCATGGAGTAAAGTTATCATCTGATTTTCAGATAATATATTTTCTGCACAGCATCGAAGAAATTATTTTGTTTTCCCTGGTTCAAGCATATTGTAGGGGGATGGAACAGGGCTTAGAAGTCAAATGGATAGAAGAAATGTTGAACACTGAAGCAGAGGTAGAGGAAGAAGGTCTAGGCACCCAAAGGAGGGGGAAGAAAATTGGTTGTAGCGGTGGCGACATGGCTTAGTGGGAAAGAATTAGATAGTGAGTGCCCACAAAATAAATTTACAATCTACAGAAAAGACAAGGACAGGTAAGGAGGGGGAATAATGGTGTGCTTAAGAGAGGGCTTGGAGGAGTCTGTGGAAGTGATGTGGCTGAGGTGATGGAAATTACGTGAAGGGGAGGGGTAGAAGCTTCAGATTGCCAGCAGTGTACAGAGCGCTAGGTCAGGGGTGGCCGGCAATAGTGAGGTCAAGGAAAGGATTGATAAACCGAGGGACAGGCAGTGGACAGTAGTTGCGGGGGACCTGAACATGCCGGGTGTGGAGTGGTTAGAGGGAGCTGAGGGGATGGGCAACGTCATGAGGAGGATGACATCACAATTAGCAAACTGAGGGTTGGTTCACGCAGTAGAAACACCCACAAGAAGTAATGGAGAGAGTGTTGGGGCAGTGCAGTATGTGGTGTTGGTTAGGCCCGGGATTGCCATAATTGCTTCAGTAGTTTTATATGGCATCAGTGATCGCAATAGTCTGGTGATAGAAATTGGGATTGGAAGGCTGAGCAATGGAGAAAATTGTATGGATATATTGTCGCGCAGCTAGTTTTTCAGGTTTTGCTTTTTTCATCAAGTGTTTATTGGTTTTTTTTGTTAAGATACTCATTTGTGTGGGAAGATGTTGGAAATGTGTTTAATTTTACATTATTTTATGGATTGTTTTATATTTCTTTTATCTTTGTTTTATTCGGAGACTTCCTATTGTAGGATTGATTTTTTCCTTCGCGTACGTTAACTTTCCCTTTAGTCTTGATGCGGCAGTACGAGCAGCCAGCGGAAGAGGTTTCTTTTCTTTTTCTTTTTGGAGCTGTTCAACACAGCACGAGAAAACAGTATTTCTTTTGTGTCGATTGACAAAGGGGCAGGATTGGGTGGCGTGTACTGCACTCTTTGTCCTTGCTTACAATGGTTCAACAGTGTTCAGCAAAAGTCAACAAACAGAAAAATTGGCAGTCTTCAACATACCTAACTAAAAACTCAAGTAAAAAAAAAAAAAGGTATATATGAAATACCTGATCCATATTTAGAACACTCATTACCTACAGACACTGAAGGTTGCTCTTTCCTATTTTTTTTATAAGGCAAAGCCGCAATCAAAATTATGTTTTTTTCTATTAGTGGCAATGGTGTGAAAATTAAAGTAATACGTTTTATGATAAGATCAGTTAAGGAATTGTACAATCTTTTGAAAAACAGAACCTCCAGGTAAAAATAAGACTTTCCAAGTTTTACTCGCTACATTCTAAATGGGTTAAATGTCAGGTAACTAATGAAATATGCACATGTTTTTATTGTAGCAATCTTAAACTAGTCTGTATAGTTTTGAAAAACCTTCAGCGTAAAAAAAAACCTGTGAAGAAGCAGAAAACTTTTCGCCTACCTGAAGCTTTTCGCACGTTTGAGGCGCAGAAGTGCGGGAGCGATAAGGACGACACTGCCACGTGCATCAGTGCGCCACCACCGCTAAGCACAAGGCTCTGAACTTGCGTGCAGTATTCTCATCATGCTGTCTGTACTTACGGACTTTCAGCAGTGACCCTATTATTTTCTTGGTGGAAAGTCTATAGGAAGGTTCAGTGCAGGCCCTTGAGTAGTTTTGTGTGTATCTGATGCATATATTTTCAGCTACAGCACTTTAAAAAAGCTATTTTTAGGAGTTTTGGAGTACTCTGAAATGGCATCTCTAACTTGCGAAAGTACTCAACAGCCCTTGTCTGAAGTGTATGTTTTTTTTTTTGNGAGTACTCTGAAATGGCATCTCTAACTTGCGAAAGTACTCAACAGCCCTTGTCTGAAGTGTATGTTTTTTTTTTTGTAGAGCAGCTCATTGGAACGTATGTTTAATAGTTTTGTGGATAAATATGTATTTCAAACACTCTNTTTTTTTTTTTGTAGAGCAGCTCATTGGAACGTATGTTTAATAGTTTTGTGGATAAATATGTATTTCAAACACTCTGCCTTGCAGTTCAAGCTGCAGTTCAGCGTGTAGTGTAGGTGTGCAGAGGTAACGTAAGACTGTGGCGACTGAAGGTATACAGGCTTTACAAGAGGCAGAAGATGAAGTTATGTTTGCTATCTAGGATCATGGAGGTCTGATCAAGAAGACAGTTACAGTCGATCAGTTTGTGCGCGATGCAAGACGATGGATTTTTAAAGAGTTTGTCTCATAGTTACATTTGAAGGACTCCGAGGAAGGGCATATCACAGATGAAAAATACTGTTAGAGAAAACTCTACACTAGTTTTGCACTATGACGTTGCACAAAGCTGGTCAGTGATTTCACCACACAAAATTCAGAGCCATCATTGGCAAAACAATTGAATCTCTTGTACATGTGTGGCTTATTTTCGTGATGTCAAAAAAAAAGTGCAATGGTAGTGATGACACAAGTCATGCNAATCTCTTGTACATGTGTGGCTTATTTTCGTGATGTCAAAAAAAAAGTGCAATGGTAGTGATGACACAAGTCATGCCAGTACATGTGTATTATATGCCATTGAGCTAGTAACAGGTGAAGATGAGACATTAACTACACAAGTGGATATATCTGATGGAGCAGTATCGCACTCGACAAACACATTCCAGCTGCACCAACTCTCCAGTGACTTCTCTAATATCACAAGAAAAATGGAAAAGTGCATGTGATGATGCAGGAGGATTATGCTAACATTATGCAACCAATTTTAATTCTNATCACAAGAAAAATGGAAAAGTGCATGTGATGATGCAGGAGGATTATGCTAACATTATGCAACCAATTTTAATTCTAAAAAAGAACATCGCACGCTATAAGGGATGCTGCATCATTTTCTAAAATGCCCTCGAAAAGTGAAAAGGTTAATGATTTCCGTTGTAAAAAAAATTACGAGTGGAATAAAGTGAAGACTGTAAACTGTATTCAGTCTAGACATTGGTTGGTGAAAGGAGCAAAAGTTGGTATGGCAAGAACTATTGCTCACAGTGTGCGAGGAGTGCACCCATCTGCACAACGTCCGTGGTACTAATTCTGGCCAACCACTACCACCAAATAACTTCTCCCCCCCCCCTTTTCCAGTAAAGTTGCCACCGGGGAAATGAATGCAGCGAGGGGGCCACAACGGCTCCAGAAACCCCCTTCGTGCGCCCCTTCTGCATGTGTTACGTGGATGTCCGTGTGTGCATGTGCGGGCAGTGTGAGTGTGGCAGCAAGCTAGGCGTATTTTTACGAGTGTGCAACCACTTGCCATTACTACTAAAATATTCCAAACACAAAGTTTTTATTGTTTTATAGCCATTCAGGCATGGCTACCCACACCCCTCCTGGGGTGAAAGTTGACTCGTCCAGCTCGAGCCACTCAATGCCACCCTACAATACTCAAATTAGAGGGTGCAATTTGTTTTAATAATCTCTTTTATTCAGCGTTAGCAACGGACTGAGAAAGACAGCTCCAGAGCATTTTCAAAAAACGATGCACAATAAATGTAATGCCAATCCATTTTTCTGTTTCCTATAATTTGTTTGTTTAAATCAAGTAGCAAGTGTTGATATGGTGTGTAATTAAGGGTTACGTTATGTCAGTGCTATTATTAATTTTATTATTAGTGTTTTGCATTTCTTGTCTCTCCGCGCTTTTCGGCTGAACTCTTGGTGGGGCTCCACCATGTTCTTCAGTTGGTCTCTAGCGCTTACCGGGGTGATCACACATCGCATGCCTCTGGGCCTTCACTATTCGTACCAATCACCACGTAGCTTCAACAGTCATTCGTCTTAGTAATGGAACCTTAAATTAACTTTCGTCACCCAGAGGCAGCATCACCAGCTCAAAAGGGCCGGGACCGTGTCAATCAAATAATTGTTCCATCGGCCGCGTACCTTTCATTTCCATGTAGGTTGCCAACACGCCACAGCTGTTAGGCTTGTGTAACTGCCTCTCAGGAGGGTTCATCGCAGTGATTAAAATCTACCTTCAAAAATTGTGTTTTATTTCACTGCCAGCCGCTTTACGGCCACTTAATTTTGGTTCCTCTACCCACACAATTACTGCACCCCACAAGTGACGTGATTGTTGGGCACGTAAGATCTGTCGGTGTGTGAGATGGCCGTAACAATCTCACCTGGAAATTAGCGGCGTATGAGGGGGCCTACATTCTTATCAGGCTGGCATACAGGATTAATCTTCAAACGATACGTCACCGCGTCAGTCCAGGAGCAGCCGTGCGGGAGAACGGCCCGCCCCTAGAGAAGAATCTCACTGTTCAACCGAGCTGGAGCCCTTATTATCTCAATTCCACTAAACCAAACTTTCTGAAACCTAGAACCGCAAAAACCCATTCTCTGTTACCCGCTCCTGAGCCCACGACAACCCGTCAATTCTACGCATAATTTACACTATAATTTTAATGCAAACCTAATTTATCTATCATGTTTCCTTATGCCTAAAATTTCATTTTGAACTTAACACATACTGCTATAAAAAATTAAAGGTTTGGAGCATAAGGTTTTTTGGCAAAGTAAAAGGGCTCCAATTTTTTTTTAAAGTACCTATGTTAGAGTAGTTTACATAAAAAATTAATTGAACCCTGATTCTTGTCCCAATTTTTTTTATATAGTCTCACAAACGTGCTATTTTTAAAATTTTTTGCAAAATTAAGGGGTAAATATTTTTGGTTTGGGAGCAGATAAAATTGAATTTAGCACACAATAAAGTTCTATAAGGTAGTAAACTCCAGCAAATATTTTTCATTTGATATTCTCCTGGGAGTACAGCTGTGCCAGGTACAAACTTAACAAAAAATGCACACGATCAAGTAACATACCTATAGAGCTAATACAAGTTTAAAACTATTAAAAGTGCCCATTATTTACAGAGGTCTTTAAAATTTACAACTTATTCACAAGTTGGGATATCTCATTACACAGTTTTTGATCAATATTGTGCGATCGTCCAGCAGGTATTGTTAATTCCATTGGTGTCACTTTCCTAAGAATGTTTTCATTGTTATCCACACCTTATCTCCTGATGACTTCTTAAAAGATGTTCTTGGTCCAGTTGGATGGTAAAAGTTAATAAGCACATCCTTGTTTTGTAAACTGATTTCTTCTATCGCACCAACACATGCAACACTGTCATTTTTTTCTCAAGGTTAAAGTCACTAATTTAGATATCTGAAAATCTTTAAATGCTTCACATTTGATGTGAAAAATCATCTCATGACATTTTCCCTTACTGCGACATATCAATGAAATCCCTCAGTTCCTACAATCGGTTCACAACTGTAGCATCTCTCTTGTAGCTCCATGAATTTAAGTAATATACTTTTTCTTCTCACAACAAAACTAAAATTGGTTCTCTCTCGCTTGGTGGCTCCTACTCAGTCACATGCATTTTTTCCGTGCGAAGAAGCAAAGAAGTTCTGCTCTGCATCAAGCCCAAACCCCTGTTTACGGTGACAAATGTTGATTAAGTTGTTCTTGTACTAGCTGACTTCACCATCAGAAAAATAGATAATTGTTTGTATTTGTGTAACATTATTGCTATGTTACGGTGCTCCACGCGATCACTAAGAATGTGTGGCTGTTTACTTTAATATCCTTTATCTATACACAAATGGATGTATTGTTGACCCAACGACAGCTTTGAATTTCATCTTGTACTATAAATGAAAAGTTCTCGACAAAATATGGCAACCTTTCTTTCAAACACTGACTCTGGACTTATAATACATAATGATGCAACTTTAGTAACTCCAGTTTCTTTGCCAGGGATTCAAAGTACTCGTCCCTCTGTTTCATTAATGTTATCATCTCAGCTCTATCGGTTGTAATCCACTGTTTGAATGTTAGTGGTACGTTGTCTGGCAATTTTTCATATTCCTCAGAACCCTTAAGAACTTCTGATAGGGCTTCTTTCCTTGGGCATTTAGCACTCATGTTCGTCATGTAGTTGTAATCACACACATTTTCCAATGAGGTCCTTGTAACCTGCATTCAGTTTAGTTCCTGTGATCATAAACTGTGTGTTTTGATGATATACACACACTAACTGTGTGGGTTCCAGCACCGTCCTATTTTACAAGTGCGATGTTTGTCTTTAAATGCAACAAACAGGCCGTTTAAATTAATCAGCATTAATGCTTCTGTTTGCGCACTTTTCAATTACCTATTTTAACAATAAATTAATAATTAATTTTACAAGCAGTTAACACACAATTAAAATAATGCACAAAAATATTAAACAACTCATAAAATGTAAATTATCTATAAGCGTACATTGTCAGGAATTACTATAATTTCAAAATTATGGTCATTATCCAGTTTACTGACTTTTTTGAAGGAAACATCCCAGATATACTAAAGTAGCATTAATGGATTCCGCACAGCTTACCTTGTTAATATTCAGGAGGGCGCCATGTTAAAAAAAGTAAAACGTATTAAATAAAATAGTTAAAAATACGAGCAGTCTGCCGTTTTGTTTACGGCGGATGCCATGATTTTTGGTGACGTCATGATACCTGCCGTCACCTTATTGGCNTCATATTCCTCAGAACCCTTAAGAACTTCTGATAGGGCTTCTTTCCTTGGGCATTTAGCACTCATGTTCGTCATGCAGTTGTAATCACACACATTTTCCAATGAGGTCCTTGTAACCTGCGTTCAGTTCAGCTCCTGTGATCATTAACTGTGTGTTTTGATGATATACACACACTAACTGTGAGGGTTCCAGCACCGTCCTATTTTACAAGTGCGATGTTTGTCTTTAAATGCAACTAACAGGCCGTTTAAATTAATCAGCATTAATGCTTCTGTTTGTGCACTTTTCAATTACCTATTTTAACAATAAATTAATAATTAATTTTACAAGCAGTTAACACACAATTAAAATAATGCACAAAAATATTAAACAACTCATAAAATGTAAATTATCTATAAGCGTACATTGTCAGGAATTACTATAATTTCAAAATTATGGTCATTATCCAGTTTAGTGACTTTTTTGAAGGAAACGTCCCAGATATACTAAAGTAGCATTAATGGATTCCGCACAGCTTACCTTGTTAATATTCAGGAGGGCGCCATGTTAAAAAAAGTAAAACGTATTAAATAAAATAGTTAAAAATACAAGCAGTCTGCCGTTTTGTTTACGGCGGATGCCATGATTTTTGGTGACGTCATGATACCTGCCGTCACCTTATTGGCTTGTGGGTATTGTTGCGTCACTGTGACGCGTCATATGTAATTTTAACTGACATTTTTGAGGCATTTCAGTAGCCTTTGTGTCTTTTCCGGGGTGAGTTGTGACGTCCCAATCCGACGGATTTAAAAACTGAGAAAGCAAGAACGAGTGCTTCTGTGCGTTATATTCACCTATGAACGAGAGCTTCAGTGCATAATATTCGCGTATGTGGCGTTTTAGTAGATCATGGTGTTTCGTCGAGTGAGGTAAGGTTGAATTGGCCGAAGACAGAGGCATCGTATCCACAGCCTACCTAGGTGAGTTAATTGATATTCTTTTGGTGTGTTTTACAATTCTTTTAAATGCCAAAAATCCTAAATTCGTAGGTTAGTTTAAAANCGGGGTGAGTTGTGACGTCCCAATCCGACAGATTTAAAAACGGAGAAAGCAAGAACGAGTGCTTCTATGCTTTATATTCGCCTATGTGGCGTTTTAGTAGATCATAGTGTTTTGTCGAGTGAGGTAAGATTGAATTGGCAGAGGACATGGGAATTGTACCCGCCGCCTACCTAGGTGAGTTAATTTACATTCTTTTGGTGTGTTTTACGGTTCCTTTAAATTCTTAAAATCCTAAATTCGTAGGTTAGTTTAAAACACCAAAATCCTAGGTTAGTTTAAAAATGTAAAATAGTGATTCACCCATCATGGGGTTAGATTCTGTTAGGTTAGGTGGGCACATATTACGAAATTAGTCATATGTTAATGCCCCTCGTATATTCGTGTTCTGCGTCATTAGTAGAGTGGAAATAAACCATTTTCCAGGATTTTTTTTTTTTTACAGAAAAGTTACTAAACTGGATAATTACCATTTCATAATATGTGCCCACCTAATTTAACCTAACCCCACAATGAGTGAATCACTATTTTACATTTTTTATCTAACCTAGGGTTGTAGGGTGTTAATCGAACCTACGATTGTAAGATGTTAATCTAACCTACAATTTTATTCTAATCTAGGATTACAGGGTTTTAAAGTAACAGTAAAACATACCGGAAGTATAAGAATTGACTCACCTAGGTGGGCGATGGGTACAATTCCACTGTCCTCAGTCAATTCAACTACCATTGTGCATGACTTGCACCTTACCTCACTCGACAAAACCCCATGATCTACTAAATCGTCCAAGTAACACCCGCCAAATAGAAGGCTGTCACGCACAGAAGCACTCGTACTTGCACCCTCCATTCTTAAATCACAACCTTAGCACAGTCTGATTAGGACGTCACAACTCACGGGTGCAAAAAAACACACCCCTCGCCGCGAACCGCTCTGTCTCGCATCTAAACTGCAACTAACGTCTACACATCCACAGTCAAACATCATGACGTCCGACGTAAACAAAGCGGGCAAACTCTTTATATATTATCTATTTTATTTTCGACGTTCTGCTTATTTTATCAATACGCCCTCCCCAATATTAAAAAGGTAAACTGTGCAGAACCCAATATGTTAGTTTTGTGGGTCTACCAGGTTTCCTTCAGAAAAGCCGCTGTTCTATACAGTTGCCCTTCTAATGTTAAAAATTTTATTTTACATAGCTTAAAAGATAGTGGTCCTGATTGGCGATATTTGCAGCATAGTTACGGCTGTAAGTTGCTAGTAAGTGCAAGCGTCTGTAACTACTCACCATTCACCTTCTTAAACATGCCGTACATATTTTCCAGATAATCGTGGTCGAGGAACCACACAGTCTTGTCCTTATCATCTTCATCAAAGGGAACTACAAACAAACAAAAAAAAATACTGTATCAGAAAAAAAGCTAAGGCAGGAAAGATTTTGCATTCCTTCAAAAACTTGCAAAATTAGTTCCTCTTTTGTTGCATTACGCAAACTTAGTAAATGCATAAAATAAAATTAATAATTACTGGAAAGTGGAGGGGGAATGGGGAAAGAGAAGAGTTATTTTACTCATGTCAAATCACAGTCCATTCACTGTATATTCACATTTTTTAATTCAACAGCAGTGTTTGAACAACTGAAGAATGTATGCAAAACATAGTTTGACAGTTGAAAAAGAGATGTCACATGGTAATGATTTTTAGCTTGCANGTCACATGGTAATGATTTTTAGTTTGCATCTGGTAGATATGAAGTCGGTACTTGAAAGTAGAACTTTGGCAGGGCTTCGGAAAAGTGTTAAGTTACTGTAAATGGACCTTGAACAGAATGAGGGATACTGAACTTCTCCTAATTCTAATTAGAACAGGTAACTGGCCCTTCTCAGCTAAATGAAAGACAAACATACAAACTTAAAGAGGGTACCGCGTACAGCACTTCAATGGTTGTGTTCACAACAAACGGCCTGGAGCATTCAAAGGTGTCACGACATACGCCTCATTTAGAAGGTAATTTTCTGGAATAAACAAAAATTCACAAAAAAAAATGTATTATAACAAACATTACAAAACATCTCCACAAAAGTTGGGACCAGTTTACTTCGCGATAACCGCGATTAGTTGATGTGTGTGGCTTAAGTAAGGACGTAAACAATCAGAAATAGTGGGGGGGCG
>NQII01003079.1:261826-273741 GCA_002778355.1 Clitarchus hookeri
GTTTTCGTGAAATTGTATACACGACCACAAGGGCATGCATTTACTGACGCTATTATAATTTTAGTTTTAATAAACACAGTAGCATTCACGCAATGTTAAACACTGTAAAAACATAGAAAATGAGGTGTGTACATCTTAAAACCCATATCAGTAATTTGCAACATCTGAGTAATTTTGATTTCTTAAGTTGTAGGACTGTGCGTTTCTTTGTACAGTAGAATAGTTAAAAATTAATTCCGAGTCGTCCGCTCGTTCCATTCATAAAGTGAATAAGGTACCAGTTTACGTGTTCAGAGTCAGTTTTCTTACGCATCAGTGCATTGTAGAATGGGCCTTTGTGCAGTGTGTCGTGGATACGTATCAAGTGATAAAATAGTAAGCATGATAAAAATGAATACCTTGAGTGGAATTAATGAGTCAACCGTAGGATGAAATAGGATCAAAAGTGTACGGAGGTAATATAAAAATATGTGGTGCATAATGATGGTGTGTTCCGAGTTTAATAAAATACGTAGTTCACATGATGTGTTTGACATCTAATAAAGAGGATGAAAGTGGCATTACATGTTGGCAGAAAATTATTTTGTATAGGTAAGTGTGGAGATATTTAAATACAAATGTAAGTTATCTGGTGCAATAAACAGTCTTGTAGGTAGGTAATGTTAGGCCCGGATTCTGTAGTAGTAACAAGTCTTTACCATTATTTATTTAATAATTGAATAGCAGTAGATTTTATCGTATAATATTTTGAAGGGTGTAATATACGTTGTTGCTAGGTAATGTTATGTTAGTGTTCTGTAGTTGCAACGATTTGTGGCAGTTTTTATTCAACCGTATTGCGATGGATGGTATTGTTTAATGGTTTGTAAAGTGTAATAAATGGTGTTTTAGGTAGGTCATGTTAGGTTAGGTATCTGTAGTGTTGTGTGTTTGACAGCTGTGAAAGGGTGTAATAAATGATGATGTAGCTAGGTAATGTTAGGTACGTATAATGGCAACAAGTGTTTGCTAAATTTTTAATGGACTCTGATTGCAGAAGGTGGTTGAAGGGTAAAATAGACGGTGTTGTAGGTAGGTCGTCTTAGGTTAGGGATCTGTAGTACCAAGGAGTGTTAACAGTCGTGGTATCAGGTAGTATATTTAGGCGGGTGGGCTCAAGTGTACTTCTTGATACCACATACGGTATCGCGTAATCCACTTGTATTTCCCGATGTCACACATGCTGAACGTGTCTCCGCCCGAAAACCCCCACATTCCCGTGGATGCTCCGTTAGATTGAGGGAAGGAATATGGCAATACGAAAAAAAATGTGTAATCGGTGCCATATTGACGACGTTATAACCTATGTGTACAAACATGGTATCGGGTTGTACACTACTAAACAAAAGTCACCAAAGTGAATATTACCAGTTAATTATTTTTTTCATATACATTACATCTAAGATTGGCAATAATCAACCAACTACTGTAGACCTTGTGTCATATTCCAATAAAATTACATAAGTAAATACTTCAAGAACTAGGCGACTTTTATTTTACCACTGAACACTAACCTGCAAAGCTGTTGGATACGTCCAGTACACCTTTCGCTCGCCAGCAACCCAGCAGGACACCCACGACTCGTTTTTGGTTTCCAATTTTGCCCATGCGATTAAAATGATCCACCACACTAAGTAAAACTAGGGGATGAACAACTACTTTACTCGTCACAATTTCTTGGCTCGGCATATTTACAGTATTATATTGTCACGATTTCTAAGCAACTCCAATGAATCAACAGTAATATTATCGTTTGTCGCCTGTTCTGCACTAAATGTTTAAATTTTTTATGCTACCAATGTAATGCGAAGAAATTTCCTTGTAGCTATGTTTGTGTCTTTAATCTAAGATCTCTGAACGTACCCAAACAGATAGACAAATCGCATATGTATATCAGCAGTATTTTAATTGTTATTTTTAACTTTTTTTTGGCGGTAGTGTGGCCAATAGCAAAGTCCAAGGCCAAAAAACCGAAAAATAGGAGCAAAGACAAACATGCTGTAAGAAACACCGGAAAAACGAACAAGGAACAAAACCAGATGGGATCACAAATACTATACTTCTCGGTAGAGGCATATCAACCATGGAGGGAAAGGAAGACCATGGAATAAGAGAAAGCGAGATAAGAGAGTGCCGGTTACCTATGACAAATAACAGGACACCAAAATCAAAAAACAGATGATAAAATCTTGCTCAAGTAAAAACCGAGCGAGAAAGTCACAAACTACCCGAGGGTCATGAAAAACTACCGAAGGGTAAGGGACAGGAAACCTCACATGGAGGCATTTAAGGGCGGCATACAACGAACTTCGATCGCCGCCAGTGGAACACTGAAACAACAGATGGTTCAAATCTGCACTAGGAGCACCGCAGATACAGAGGGGATTAGGGTCCATATGAAGTTTATACAAATAAGACTGGGATGCATTATGACCTGAAATGAGACAAAAAGAATTGACTACTAAACTAGGGGAACTACAATTATGATATCTATGCCGAGAATATGTAAGAAATAAACGTGCATATAAAGTATTAGAATCCGGAGTATAATTTTTCCACGACTGCTTACAACAGCGGAAAAATTTCAATGTTCAATATGTAATATAAACCGAAAAGGAAGTAGGGGCTTCAAGATATTCGGTAAAACACTCAATTTCGCAAGTTTATCCACCATCACATTCCCCTAAATCCCTACATACCTGGGTACCTACATGAATAGGACAGTAACATGAAGTTCATCCAAAAGAACACACTGTTCCTGTATGAGCCATATAAGCATCTCCTTATAGGAAGTAGAACACAAGGTTGTAAATATACTACGAGAATACGATATAATCAGAGGATTTAGGACCTTGAAATCATAAACATAACGTAAGTCCATATTTACTGCAAAATCTTCGGCATAATAAATGGTGGTGGTGGAAACGAGCTTAAAGAGGCCAAAATATTTATGTGAAAAATCAAAATAACCAGACCCAACACCTTCGATAGTTTTTGAGGCATCGGTGTAAATAAAGAGTACAGTCAGAATAACCAGCAACATAAGCACTAAATTCTTTTTGAATAACAATGGGAGAAACTTTTCTAGTATCAGATAGAAAGAGAGGACAAGGGAAACGAAACAAAACCTCATACTGCAAACGGTGTAACAATCTAGGTGGAGGGCGAACAAATAGTGTGATCGTTTATAATACGTTCGGTAGAACATAAGCAAGGTTGACAACCGCTTGTGCAACATCCCTTATGCGACAACTACGAGTATGGATCCAATGTTTACCAGGTAACTGTATATAACGGTCTGACAAGGACATAACGAAAGATTCAATATGCTAGACCATAATGTGAGTAGAAGGGAAAGCACCAAGAATAAGTCTGAGTTAAACATTCTGTGTAGTCTCCAATTTGTTCACAAGAAAGAGTGGCAGCTGCCCAACAATCGGAATACCATAATCTAAAACAGAGCAGATGGTAAACATATGAAAAAAATTAAGAGCCCTAAAGTTAGAACTCTATGGGAATGGGCGAGAGCCTTTAAAATGTTAATTCTTTTGCGACATTTAGTAACAGTGTAATCAATATAGGTAGTCCATCANAATGGGCGAGAGCCTTTAAAATGTTAATTCTTTTGCGACATTTAGTAACAGTGTAATCAATATAGGTAGTCCATCAACCACAAGCTCCTAAAAAGATACCAAAATACAGTACCTTTGTCACACAGGGAAGAAGAGAACCTCTGATGTGTAGAGAAGGTAGTTGTGACAGGGACAGTTTACAAGTGAAATACAGGATGTGACTCATATCCACATAAAGATTAAAACCATGGTCATCCAACGAAAATGATAAAGAATCAAGGGCTGTAGTCAAGGAAGTACAAACTTTGTCATAGGAAATACATTCAACCCAAAGCACAATGCCTTCAGCATACTGAAGAGAACGAACACGGGAGCCCAAGTAAAATATTATGTCTCGAGTACACAAGATAAACAGCAAGGGGCTAAGAGTACTACATTGAATCAAACCATTGGACACCTGACAATCAAAATCTGTTCCATCAGGAACTCTAGACATATAACGATGGATGCTAAACAAAGAATGTATACATTGTATGATAAACCAAGTTTGGGCAACTTACTACATAGGAGTGACGTGAACCAGGCGTTCACGGTTACCTTTGTGCCCACTGTAACTGCCGCAGTAGTGTCCTCCACTCCAGATGCACCATACCAGCGCACATGTGTGCAAGAATGATAGTGTGTTCAGTGTATATCAAGTGTATTTGTCCATGTATGATAGTGCACCGTGTCATTAATTATTCAGTTTAACAATTTAATCATTATTATTTACCAATATAGTTTCGTCAGTATAGTGCATTAGTGTTTAGTATTTATTCAGTATTGATGTATACCATAATTATCGTGTGTCAAAACAGTCATCACATACATAGCCAGCCAGGGACATGTGACATTTTCAAGTTGGCAATGCAGTGGCTGCTACGAGTCAATACTTATATTTAATATTAATATAATGGTGTTTTATTATGTAAGTACAAGGGTAATTGTGTTTTATTATGTAAATTGTGTTTAATTATGTTTATATAAGGTATATCATGTTTACATCTCATTAGCATTTTAAGTCGCATTTGTTTCATCTCTCCACCGCCAGGTGTCGGCCGTGCTTAGGTGGCGCGAGCCGATGCATTGCGCAGTCTAGTAGGCAACATCACTTCGGCGCGAGCGGACGTGGTAAGTCTCTCGTTTCACAAGAACCTCGGTACCAGCCTCTCAGGCTGCAACCTCACTCAGCAATCGCATCATCATATCATTCACGAAGCAACTAGTATTTTTATGTTACATCTCACCGAGGAGAGAGCAGCGTCACGCGCCTTAAGTAATTATAATCCAGCAGTGTGTTTATATGACCACGCGGTCACCACGTGTTTGATCAAAGTGTTCAATAAAATAATTATATACATCTAAAACTTGAGTGCGTTATTAATTCAGGCGTGCGCAGCGGCCATACAGCTCGCAATTTCATAATATCTGACGGTGTATTACCAGAGAACCCCTGGGCCGTCGGCCGAACGACCCAAAATCTCATCAGCTCACCGCGGAGCTGTGGCGCGCCGGGCAATTCATAATCATTACATTACAGCTCTGGTATACGATCGCGTCAGGAATTTAAGATCGACATTATCAAAAGCCGATTCCAAGTCTAAAAACACGGTACCCAATACATTCCAGTGAGTGTAGGCATCCCGAATAGGTGAAAACAATACAGCAACAGCATCCGCGGTACTAATACCAGAACGAAAACCAAGTTGTTCTGGACGAAGTAAACAATTATATTCTAACCCCCAAATAAGCCTATGTTTGACCAATCACTCAAAACGTTTATGTGAAGCACAAAAAGTATTCCTGCTAGCCTTTTTATGTTCAGACCACAACTTCCGCACCTGTGCTTGGCATTGCTTAAGATGTAGAAAATTGGCCAATGTAGCCCGACGTTTATATTGGTGAAGAGCATTCAAACAACGACGATTAACCTCGCCACATTGCCCATTCTACCAAGGGGAGCCATGTTTCCGACCACCAAAAAGAAAAGGGCGAAAATGCACAGAACTTTTAGCAGATTCCAAAAGGTAGGCATAGAAGACTTCATAAACCACATAAATGTTAAAAGCTGTGATAGGAATGGAAATGTGTAGTTGCTTTCGCCATTAAAGAAGAAAATCTGCACCAATCAGTCAAAATTCCTGGTGTTCTAAAAATTTCCTGAATTGGTCAGTTCCGAATACAACTGCTTAACATAGTAGTTCATAGGCTGACAACTTTCTTTCTTGATAAGTGTGTGTTCGTGTTGCGAAAACGATGGGTTGCCTTTGCCCATCGATTTCCTGTGATAACACAGTACCAAGCTGTGCTGGAAACTTCTTTTTGAAGAATGAAGGGTTTAAAAAAAAAACAGCTGTTCTAAGAAATGAAGGGTTGGCTATTGCTTCTTTCAAAAAATCAAAAGCACCCTGTTGCTCTTTAGCCCATACAAATTTTGCTCCCCTTTTCCTCAATGCATTTAGAGGGTCTGCATTTTCAGAAAATTTTGAAATTAATTTGGAATAGAAGTTGACCATGCTGATAAATCGGGAAACATCTTTTGCATACTTTGGAGGAGGAAAATCTCTCAAAGCCTTGGTTCGGTCTAGGTCAAATGAGACTCTTTTCAAAATCTATATGGAGAGCAGAAGAAATTTTCTGAACTGTGAATTTCAACTTTTTGAAGATGGTGGTAAGACCTGCATAATATGTACAACCTGGCAATAACTTCCCTGAGATGAGCTACATGTTCCTCGAAACTGTTTGAGTACACGACCAAATCGTCCAGATAGTTGTACACAAACTTGAATTTAACATCACGTGGCACTTGATCGAGTAAACGAGTTAAGACCTGAGCTCCTGTATCAAGATCAAATGGCACAACAGTGTGCTGGTACAGGTTCCATGGAACACAAAAACCGGTAACATGTTTAGAATTATGGGTGAGTGGGATTTTATGATAAGCTGAATTTAGGTCAAAAAAACTGAAATACTTGGCTTTACTAAACCGATGGAAACCATAATTCAAATTTGCAGTGAACGCTTTCAATGTCAATTTGTTTGTTCAAACAGCTGTAATCAATTAACAAATAATGATCATTACCTTTAGGCACTAGAAAGGATGGTGAACTGAAAGATGATTTAAAGGGTTCGAGGACTATAGTGTCCAAGAGATCCTGAAGTTTCTTTAACATTATTTTAATCGCAGGGATAACATTTTACAGGAATTTTATAGAGGATTTTAACCTCGTATTGAATCAAATTTGTGCACCCTAGCACTGGGGTCAGAACATCTGGAACATCTGCGGACATATTCTTAATTGTGTATTGTTTAGCACTATCTATATTATTTAAATCAGTAGCATTTTGATTACTTGTGACTTTCGATACTTTTACTTCTTCACTATGATGTGATTGTGAAGCAGAAGATGGAATTATCACCTTGTGATTAAATGTAAACATGATATAGCTTGCTATCAGATCAATAAGCATGTGTATCTTGGAAATGAAATCTGCTCCTAAAATAACATCTGTCACCAGGTCATCGCACACAAGAAGTGGAAAAACCCATGTAAACAAATCAATTCTGATTTTCACTACAGTTACTGCTTGTATTTGCAATGGCTGATCTGAAGCTGTAACACATTGTGAATTTATTGGCTCAGTACTCTCCATGAAACCTTTTTTCCTTCAATTGCCAAAAAAACAGATCCTGACATGAGACTGCGAACTGAACCTGTATCGATAAGTCCATTGATATGTAAGGAACCAATTTGNAAAAAACAGATCCTGACATGAGACTGCGAACTGAACCTGTATCGATAAGTCCATTGATATGTAAGGAACCAATTTGTGTGTTTATATGGTAAAAATTGTTTTGTTAAAGGAATAATGTTGTGATACTTCTTTTTCCTTAGGTAACCACTTTACTTAAATTTTCTAAATTTTATGTCACTAAAACAACTCCATGTGTTCCATAAGTTATCAACCTAAAATTCAACATTTATAAAACATGATGTGTCAACTGGTTTGGCAGGAGTATATAAATTTGTTTTCTTTGAAAAACCTTTATTTATAGAAAAATTGTTATGTTTAGATGGCCTAGTATTCCCACATTTAGACCACTGCCTTATTATATTTCTTTTTCTTCTTGATTGCCAAAATTATGCACTTAAAAATAACATGATCAAACTTTTTACAAAATTCACATGTTTTACTACATTTTCTATGGTCCTTAGAAATGAATTTAGATTTCTTATCGCCTTGGGATGGTTCAGACACTTTCTTAGGGCTGTGGTGTTCCTATTTAAAATATGATGTGTATTGGCTTATGAAATTGTGGTGAAATTTATTGCGGGATTTGTCTGCAAAAGCAACAATGGTAGAGTTAATGCACAAACGATCCAAAGTCAGCAAGCATCATTGCAAAACAATTGCAGCTTTTTTATTTCCNCAATGGTAGAGTTAATGCACAAACGATCCAAAGTCAGCAAGCATCATTGCAAAACAATTGCAGCTTTTTTATTTCCACAATGTAATGAGCAAGAGGTTCAGAATGTTTTTGTAAACCATTAAACATTTCAAATCGAATGTTGACCAAAAGTCTGGCAGGGATGAAATAATCCAGTATATTGTGGTGATACTGGTCATTTGTGTAGTTATTGCTTATGGCAACTGTGCTTTATGGGCGAGCAGATGATAGGAATAATTATTTCCAGCAGCTTGTTGTCAGGAGTGCTTTCCGTTTGTTTAATTTTGATTGGCTNCAATGGTAGAGTTAATGCACAAACGATCCAAAGTCAGCAAGCATCATTGCAAAACAATTGCAGCTTTTTTATTTCTACAATGTAATGAGCAAGAGGTTCAGAATGTTTTTGTAAACCATTAAACATTTCAAATCGAATGTTGACCAAAAGTCTGGCAGGGATGAAATAATCCAGTATATTCTGGTGATACTGGTCATTTGTGTAGTTATTGCTTATGGCAACTGTGCTTATATCACTTATGGGTGAGCAGATGATAGGAATAATTATTTCCAGCAGCTTGTTGTCAGGAGTG
Source organism: Clitarchus hookeri (assembly GCA_002778355.1). Lineage (NCBI taxonomy): Eukaryota > Metazoa > Arthropoda > Insecta > Phasmatodea > Phasmatidae > Clitarchus > Clitarchus hookeri. The sequence continues at coordinate 270,514 of NQII01003079.1, forward strand.
CTTTCCGTTTGTTTAATTTTGATTGGCTNGAGCAGATGATAGGAATAATTATTTCCAGCAGCTTGTTGTCAGGAGTGCTTTCCGTTTGTTTAATTTTGATTGGCTCTCTCGAAAACTTGATTAACTGTGGAATTATGAGACCATCAGTATCTGGGAATGTTGCAAGAACTTTTTCGAGAGGATGCGAAACTTTGCCAAAAACAGAAAATGATGTTTCGGGGTTTGGGAAGGAAGGGGGTTGAGAATGAAGAAGGGTTTGAGAACGTATATTGGTAAGGTGGGGTAGAAGGGCTGTTGACTGTATACCGAAATGTTTGAATTGGTGGAAAGGGGTTGAAGGGGTTGTGTGAGGGGTTGGTAGGGGTGAGAACTGTTTGATAATGGGTAACAGTGGTGTTGTTGTGATAGGTTGCATTGGATATTTGAACTGGTGCTTGTACACTAACTATGATCTGAGAATGCAAGGACTGACCTGAAAGGAGTTGTGACTGTGTGATGAGGGAGTGAGAAGAGGAAAAGGGTGGTTGGGAACTCAAAAAGGTTTGTGAGGTCTGGGAAGTGGTTGTGGATTGGATTTGGGATGCCTGGGGAAGAGCAGAAAATTTTTGAGAGATTTGGGACACAGGAGATGGTTGTGAAATGACAGGGATGTTGGTTGAGGGGTGTGTATGTGAAATGTTGGTGGACACTACTGTCACAGTAGTCAAGAAACTGTCATCCTCAATTTGGTTCACTATTAACNTGTATGTGAAATGTTGGTGGACACTACTGTCACAGTAGTCAAGAAACTGTCATCCTCAATTTGGTTCACTATTAACCTTATTACCATCAATACCACACAAAGAAGATTGCATGAGGTTGTCAGGAATGCCAGAGTATTACACAATGGTTATGAGTGGTGTGTGTGGTAAGGAGGATAATACTTGAGTCCCNTGTATGTGAAATGTTGGTGGACACTACTGTCACAGTAGTCAAGAAACTGTCATCCTCAATTTGGTTCACTATTAATCTTATTACCATCAATACCACACAAAGAAGATTGCATGAGGTTGTCAGGAATGCCAGAGTATTACACAATGGTTATGAGTGGTGTGTGTGGTAAGGAGGATAATACTTGAGTCCCCTAACTCTAGTGACACAGTGACGCTGGCGGCTAATAACTGCTGCCAACATTTTTGAAATATTTTAAATTTCCAAATCATGTGTTGGATTGGCAGTGGTAATGGGGTCAGCTGAAGGCTGTGTGGCAACTATGGTGATGGATTTATTAGCCAGGTCTTTTAGCAACTCCTTTGTTAGTTTTATATTATCGAGCCACTTGGCTACCTGCATGTACAGATCATGCATACCATCTTGGCCTAACATATATAAATTGGTGAATCTATTAATGACATGGTTGGTCCTAATTAGTCACCCACTTAGGCCTGTGCTGCTGGGAACAGCCTGTAGTGAAATAGCTGTTTCACTTAACTGTTCAGCCTTGGCAACACAAATGCTGAACTCGTCCATCCAATCCTTGCTATTCAAATTGCACTTGCCAACAAAATGAAAAAAAAAAAATTGGTGCTGGAAAACGAAGGACTGATTTGGGATATTTTTAATGTGCTGATTCCAAAAATGCCATCAGATTTCGTCTATCAGCTCTAGTTTTTGAGATACGGGCTAATTGATTTTAGTACTGATAAAAGTCATAAGTAAAGAAATAAAAATATATTTTGAGGTCAAAATAGAAAAGTCATACCTCAAATTAAAATCAAATTAGCCAGATATACCTAGAATTGCCCATGATTCGACCAACCTTCTTATACCTGCTTCATCCCCTATCGTTAACCCTTGGCCCATATTACCTTATGTCTACCTCTGCCTTACCCAGCTACTTACGTTATTGAGCTTTCGTAAAGTTGTGCTATTATTTCGTGTTGATTTATGCCATTCTTTAGTATTAAAACACTGACCTAAAACCATGGCATCCACAAGATAAACGTAGCTACNTTGTGCTATTATTTCGTGTTGATTTATGCCATTCTTTAGTATTAAAACACTGACCTAAAACCATGGCATCCACAAGCATACGTAGCTACGTAAATCATCCAAACGTGCTTTGCTATGTATGTAGCGAATGCATTTTGAAAGAAAGTAGAAAACGTATTTCTCACTTTGTGGAAAGGGCTTATCTGGCATACTTTGGCGTCCATTTGGGAGACCAGGATAAATCTTGGGCTCCACATGATGTATGTAAAACATGTATTGAACATTTGCGACAGTGGACCATGGGAAACAGACAGATCCTAAAGTTTGCCGTACCAATGATTTGGAGGGAACCACGAAACCATCACAATGACTGCTACTTTTGTCTCGTAAATATCAAAGGTATTAATCGGAACAATAGACACAAATGGACATATCCTAACCTAGGTGATTGTTGACGTGGTCAAGCAATGGCTCGGAGGAATACTCGTCCCTAGTTGGGAAAGCCAACTTGGCGCGTGGTGTTACCAGAGTTGATGATGTAGGAAATATGTGCCCGGCGCCACAGCCCTGCGGTGAGCTGATGAAATGAGTGTCGTTTCGGTCGACAGCCTAGGGGACTATGGTTAACACTCCGTCACATACGATGTCGAGGCTGTAGGCCGCCTCGAATGCCTTTATTAAATTACAAATGAAACACTTATGATGCTTGTGGAGTTATTTATTCCTTGCGACTCCTTAATGAACACACACAACTTTAGTACAAAATACGTGGCCTTAACGGCCTGGAACTGTGAGTGACCACGTGGCTTTATAATGTGAAACGCGATTGGGTTTAAAACTCTCCGATGAGGGTAACGTTGCTCTCCCCTCGGCGCTATAACAAATAAAATAAATTATCCAGTTCATGAAGTGAAGTCTATTGCAGTGAATATGAGTTCAGCTTAAGATGTCGGCACCGAGGGCCTTTGCAGAGCGAGAGACTTACACGTCTTGATGCATTCAAGTGCTGAAGAGAACTGAGCGGAAGCCTGGGCTGGCTTCCGCTACCTGAGCGCAGCTGACGCCAAGCGGCGAAACGATGAAGCACAATACGCACTAAAAAAAATGTTTATGAGATGGAAGTGACATGAATTAAATTAATCTAAGACAACATAATTTTTCCTTATACAAATACACAATAAAAATGATTATATTAATCCTAAACGTTTCCATTGTACTGATGTGAACCGCACATTCACGAGTCCTTTTGCCCACTGA
>NQII01003079.1:274074-293175 GCA_002778355.1 Clitarchus hookeri
AGGTGGCCCACAACCTCGGCAACGTGTGTATGACGGAGTGTTTACCAGAGTCCCTAGGCTGTCGGCCGAACGACCCTACATCTCATCAGCTCACCGCAGAGCTGTGGCGCCGGGCACACACATATTACTTCACAACTCTGGAAACACCGCAGATCAAGTTGGCTTTATCGTCTTAGCCAAGCTTGGTCACGTCAGTACCAGCCACAGTATTGCCAAGTGTACAATGTCAAATGTCCCTGGCTGGGGCTGTGCCGACTGTCTTTCATGATGACAATTATGATATTAATTATAAACACTGATACAATTAATAACACTGAATAAATACCCTGTTGCAATTATGAACACTGATTCAATTAGATACCCGGATTGAATACACTGAGGCTATTATGAAAACTGCTGCAATTATGAACAGTGATGCAATTATGAACACTCTCACTCGTGCCCACAAGCCCGTCGGTGTGATGTGTCTGGTGTTAAACACACTTCTGCGGCAGTCAGAGTGGGCATAAAGGAGCTCGTGAACGCGCAGTTCACGTCACCCTGACAGAGCTTCGTATTCCATTGGTTCCAATACTCTTCCTAGAAACAAGGAAGGCGTGTGTTTTGTTTACAATGGCGTGATGACATTATCGCTTTTATCATCGGAAGACTGAACTATCTCAAGCCCATTTCCAACACTCGTTAACATGAACGCCACTGTCAAAAATCCGCAGTCCGTGGCTCATGGCAACCTTTACTTTAAAAGAAACAGCTAAATTTTATATTTTAAGAAAAATGTATGATGATACAACTAATCAGAACAGAGGAGTGGGTGATGTTGGTGGGAAATTGGTGTTAATTATTGTAATGTAAGTATTTAAAATATTAAAAAGGCAAGTGCGTACTTATGTTTACAATTTTATTTGTTCACAAATATAATCTTCTCTGACAGGAAATGTAGACTTTGAAGTATTATCTGCTAAATTTTGGTTTTGATATACAAGAGTATGTTAGGAATAAAAGTAAACATGATACTCTTGTCATCTGTTTCAATTGGCTGAAGTTAAGAATTAAAACACTAACTGGAAACTGTAAATACAGAAGACATGGTTGCGTATGCCAGATCACCTCTTACTGCATAATTCTTAAAATTGTAAACACATCAATAACAAAGGCGCGTCGACTGCAATTATTCTCCATACCAAGTTACAGGTCTTCTTTGTTTAATGTATCTATGGTGTTGTGAAATGTTAGNAGTCGAAATATACCACTTTCTGGAGTTTTTTTTCTTATTTTCAGAAAAGCCCCTAAAGTAAAAAATTACCTAACTGGAAACTGTAAATACAGAAGACATGGTTGCGTATGCCAGATCACCTCTTACTGCATAATTCTTAAAATTGTAAACACATCAATAACAAAGGCGTGTCGACTGCAATTATTCTCCATACCAAGTTACAGGTCTTCTTTGTTTAATGTATCTATGGTGTTGTGAAATGTTAGNGTCGACTGCAATTATTCTCCATACCAAGTTACAGGTCTTCTTTGTTTAATGTATCTATGGTGTTGTGAAATGTTAGTAAACAAATGGCTGTAGTGAACAAACCTTTTTACTCCACGTATTATTCACCTTACGGTGATAAAAAATGTTTTGAAAAAGTGTATTTGGTTAAACAATAATAGGCTTAGAGCCACCATCAAGTAATTATTAATTTGATGATGGCTTCCCACGCATCGGGAAAGGTTGTTATAGTAATAAAAGTGTTACGTGTTTTTATTTTTTTTTATGTAATACAGCATTATTAGATTTGTTAAGGTAATTGTAAGGAATAGTGACATTTTCCGAAAACAAAAGAAAAATTCACGGAAAGTGTTATAATTCCACACTACTTATTACACAGAACACGAATTTACTAAGGGCATCATCATATCAATACAAACCACAAATACGATAGTGGGGTGGGCTATGAAGGTCAGGGAAATTGTGGGGTACAACACGTAAAATATATGTAAATTACATATAATTTGGGTTCCTTAACCACTTTAAATCAAAATTACTAATCACACTGAACAGGAATTTACTAGGGGTAACATGACATTTGCAGTACATACTCCAAATGCGGTAGATCAGGGAAATGTTGGTGTAAATCACGTAAAGGTTATGTAAATTACATGTAATTAAGATTCTTTAAAAATGCTAAATGCAAGAAGACCTAACCCAACTAAACCTGACTTCATGGTATATAAATACAGGGGGAGATGTGTGCATATACGAGATAGTTTGTTACGGAAACCATAATAAGTAAGCTCGCATTGGGTCATCCACCCCTGTGATTCACCTATTGTGAAGTTAGGTTTAATTTGTTTTTAAGTCTGCTGCATTTTACATGACTGATGGCAAAATTACGTAATCTCCTCAATTACCACTCTCACACACAATACTACAGAGTACAATTCACTACATTACACTTTCCATGCTAAAACTTTAAATGTGTTACGTTACTTACTCATTGAATCAGCAATCATACCTCGTAGATGATTAAGCACGACACGTTTACGTGTATTCAATTTGTCGAAACTCTATAGGCACTCGAATTTCCACACAATTAAATTATATTTTAACATTTCCCATGGACATAATGTCACAGAAACACTCTTATTTTTGCACAATAATTTGATTTAACACGTTGAACGGAATGAATTGCAATAAACCACGTGTAACAGCACTTGTACGTCACAAACCTCCGCACAGCCACACACGTTACACCGAGGCAAAAAGGCTACTGGCAGATGCTACAGAAATGTTGGGAAGGCTCCTACAGAAATGTTAGGGTTCTGTACAAGATCAATGATGCGGTCTTTCAGATTTGTCATTGAGGTTCTCGGGTGGAGCCGAAGGCTGCCCCACATTGACCGACTGGCACTCTACGAAGGTCTGGATGTGCAGAGTCTGTTCAGGACGAACACACTTGTCTAGCTGCCCTCGCCCCGTCTCGTGCAAGCAAAACAGAAGGACGGAGTAGTGGTGTGATAAGGCAGCTGTGTTTACAAACGCCAGCACCTGCGTGCCACCGCGATATGCCTAGTATCTTGTGCACTCCTGGCCTTCGGCAGATCGTATTTCTGCATTTATCTGAAGGAATGTTCTGGTTTAACGCTTTAGTTTATCTCGGTGTGATTCAGGGTGCTGGGAGCCTCCCAGATCTGCCGAATGGGATTATTTAAGCGCAACAGACCTCCAAGCCGAGAGCTTGTGAGAGTTGGGAGATTGTGTTACCTTGAAGCGATAGACGANTATTTAAGCGCAACAGACCTCCAAGCCGAGAGCTTGTGAGAGTTGGGAGATTGTGTTACCTTGAAGCGATAGACGAGCCAGCAGAGCAACGAGTGGCGACGTAGATGACATTAAATATTTTACTCACTGAGAATAATAAGGGTAATAGTGGAGGTAGATATAGCCTATTTGCACTTTCTTCACACTTATTTAATCAAACCCTTGTAAAACCACCCCATGCATAATGAGCTTGGTTGTTTCGTAGGTATACCATGCAGCACAGGCGTTTTATATTTGTGTTGCCATAAAACTACCACATTGTTGGACAAAGTAAACTTTTACTTATGATTTTCTATAAAATACAATACTGGATTTATAATAGATATGAATAAAACAGGCAGAAAATAGGTGTGTTGGTTAATATCTAGTAAGAAATAGTTGTTATGCAAAATATTGTTACACTGAGTGCACACAAATGCTGTCCCTTTGATACAGTTTTGTAGACCTGGGTAAGCTTTGCTTGCATGAGGCGGAGGAATATCCTGGAAGTAGAACTTAGCAGGGCTCGAGGAAAGTTGGAAGTAACCCTGACTGGACTATAGTTCAACGTTGTAAATAAATAGCTCTGTGAATAAATTAAAATTAAATTTAGTTATTTTATTTTTATGGAGACCTCCATCCGTCACAAACTAGAATAAGCCCCTCTGGCATATTGTATCAATACTATTGCTGTGCATTGTGGTTCAGCCAAGAAGAAGCCTCCTACGTTGTCCAGTGAAAAACTGGTTTGTGAAATAGGAAAAAGTGTGTATTGACTTCAGGTTTCCTGCAGTTGCTGTCTTTCTTCTTCTCTTTGAAGTGTGTTGGTAAATTTAATTGGTGGGAGATCTGAATTAAAACTTTGCTTGTATGTTTTCAGCAGAAATGGATGAGATAGAGAGTTTTGACTAAATTGATGTTAATTGCGGCAGTTTTCTTACTATTTAGATTAAATCATGCTGCCAACTAAAGCAGTAAAAATATCTCGAATAGCAAAGTTGGAAAAACAAACAAACGAGCGTTGCAAGTTTCGTGTCAATTGTAACCAGGTCACTGTTCTTGTGAAATGCTTATGTCGATTGTGTCTGGGTTTTAATAACAACATTTATTTTGCAGGTAACATAACAAAACCCAATTTAATTACATTTTACATATAAAATATTTCTTACTAGTCATTACCAACAGTTCTCTTTACTCTCAGATTTTTACTCATAATGACCATGAAATAAATATAAGTGAAAATTTCTTTAGCAAAAAGTAAGGTGATTTAACGTTAAGAGAAGTATAAAATTCTTGTGATTTGCAGTTTATTTAGGAAGCAACCAGACCTATTGTACATGAAATAATTTTTCAAAAGTTTGATTTAAAAATCATAATAACATCAAATTTAATTTTAGCATTAAGACTTATTCAGAACTCTTCAGTTTTTGTGTAAGCTGCCACATTTGTGAACACTGAAAAAGTATTACTTTTGCTCTGTTTGTGTGATTCGGTTCAAATAAATGCCCATACAGAGCTGTAGTTGACATTGAAATAATAAAGTGTAAGTCAGTGACGTAAGTTGGTAGGTAAGCTGTCACTGTTGTTTGAAGTGTTGATAATCAAGAACAAATAGTCCCATTGTGAAGTGAATGGTGTGCCAACAGGTAGAACCTGATAATTCCCACGACTCCTTCCGTCGACAAGGTTCTTTTCGAAAAGTGCTTCCGTCTTTGCCGAGTGCCGACTCTCAGCTCAGCATGTCGGCCAAGATGATTGATCGCCCAGCTGTGTCCGCCTGTGTCATCCAGAAGACTTACGGCCAGTATCAGCAAGAGTACAGTCTCCTGTCAGAATAGTGGGTTACTGTTTTATCTTCTTTTTTTTAGTTCATTGTGGATGTTAAAATTAAGTTTTTATTTTATTCTTCTGAGGGCATTTATAAATGGTGAAACTAGAAACCCAGCATGGGTTGCAGTGTTATGCTTGTTCACAAAAGTAAATTAAGAGGATTTGCTGTACACAGAAAATTACTCTACTTATGGTCAGCGACAGACTGCAAAGAGCTGTGTACATCACAATCAAAGAGTAACTCGACAGTAGATGTCAGTTTCTCTCCCCCTACTAATACCCTGAATTCCATCAGGTTGTTCCTTGCAATTTATACACCCTTCGCTACTCTCCTGTAAGGTGTGCTGTGCCTTTGTAATAATAATTTTTCTCAGAAATTTCAGAGACAACAGTGGTGGACAAAGAGAGAGATACTGTTGCGAATGGCCCCCCTTTATCTTCGGGATCTTCCATTCCCCTCTTGCGTGTGCGTGAGACAGTCCTCCGAGGACATCACCGGTAACCGGAGAGGGGCAAGCAGAGTTATCGCTAACACTGTTGGGACTGATGTTACCCCTGTCCTTGGAAGACTGAGTGACATGGATAGTCATTGATCAAGTTTTGTGGACATCACCCCTCTCCCTCTTCCTTCAGCACAATTCATGGTGTAAAGAAGCTTCTAGGCCAGGTTAGCTCGGCTATACGAGCCATGGCGTGCCTCTGTTTCGAGTGCATGGAGCCGTGTGCGACCGTTAAGGCCAGGTGTGTGGAGCCATCAGCGCGAAGGGCAACGCAGTGACCAACTATTGTAGCCTGCGAGTATCGGGAGAGTGGAGAGAAAGAATGATTGGCTGGACTGTGTGGGATGCAGATGTTTGAAATAGGCGACTTATTTGAAAAGTTACTGCTAGTTGCGTAAACCTCAGAAATCTGTGAAATTTGCTTGCAGTGTGTATGAAAAATGGCTGCTATCATCCACTTGTTGTAGGTAAAAATCTAAATGTTTTTCTTTCACCTTGAGGATAGGGTAACATAGGAACAAATTTTTAACAATATCAAAAATAGTGCAGCTTCCATTTTTTTTTAAAATTTGATGATTTCATATGGAATGACCCCATTCATGAAGACAGTTACCAAATTTTACTTGGAATGAAGAGGATTTGTTAGAAGAATTTGCATGTCTGAAAAAATATTGCGAAAGCAAATTTGACGTGTCGAGTGAACTGAAGAATCAAAGTGTCAATGACAATTGGTGTGAAATATTTGTTCATTTTACAAAGCAGGGTATGAATATTAAGAACTTGAAATGGCTGGTAAGATTTTGTTTGTTGTGGCAGGATCCAATGAAGCTGTTGAATGTGTTTTTCCATTAGTAAATGCACTGTGGACAGATGAGAAAAACAGGCTTGAAATTGAGACAGTGAAAGCTTTAATCGTTGTGAAGACCCATTTTAAGGATCAGTCTTGTGCTCAGTTTCACGCCCGAATATCAAAAGAGAAGAAAACTTCAAGAGGTTCATAAATCTGATGAATACTCTGATCAACCGTCAATCTGAAATATGAACTTTACTCACGAATACTTTTAGAATGTTCCGCTTTTTTTTTCCTAATGTCCCAGGTTCTTAGATAAAAAATTGGAAAAGTCCCATGTTTTTAAAAAATCATTCTGGGAACCCTAAAGTGGGTTTAATTCCCAGCGGGGTTGCTGCAGGTTTTTCACACATGGGAATCATGCCGCTGTTTGGTGGGTTTTTTTTTCAGGGATCTCCTGTTTCCCCTGCCCTCGCATTCACGTACCGCTCCACACCCGCCTGTCTTCACCCTCATCGGTTTTCGAGACCACGACGTGAAGAGATGCCTAAACCTTCTTTCTCACCCCAACACCTTCAGTGCCATCACCGTACACCTAGTACTGAATGTAATAATTGTGATCTACATGGAGTGTGCAGTATATCGCTCTACTACTTCGTGTAGAAAAGACAGTTTAGAGTACCAATGCAGAATGTTAAGCTGATACACATTGTGGAGCACTTCAAGATGCTGTCTTACCTAGCCTGGTCATTGAAAATACCAGCAGTGTTTTGAAACACTGTAGATTACAGTTATGTTTATTAAATTTATCATGTAAACAGCAAATAAACCAAAACCTATGCAAAAGGTATGAAACTTAGACCTCGCTGTTTTCTTGTGGCATCTGACACCCTTGACGTTTACTGGGACGCAAGAATCACACACATTCATATCCCATTACACTTAATTTACTTCACTTACAATTCAGATTGCCCTGTTATATCATATCCTCGATGTTACATCTGGGAGGATGTGCATTTAGATAAACACTTCAAGTGAATTCCGACGTGTCCTTATATTGTTGGGTTTATGAATTCAGAGCATATGGCCAACCGAACAGTAAGTGTATGTGATTTTGATTTACAGAATTGAACTGCAGCACTGTAAAGATTTTTTCATATGTTTAAAAAATATTGTGTTTGTGAATGTGTCAGGTGGTTGTTGAGTTGCAAAGTTTTAATTAAGACCAAAAGCCCAGCTCATTTTTTATCTTATTAACTCACACACATAAGAGGATTGTTTCAAAACATTAGTTAGTTTGAAAGATTATATTTTGGTATGATTTTTGGTAAACTCATATATATNTAAGAGGATTGTTTCAAAACATTAGTTAGTTTGAAAGATTATATTTTGGTATGATTTTTGGTAAACTCATATATAAGCCAGTTTTGAAGGGCTTGGACATTTAGTAATGTTACACATTAAACCTCTAGACATGGTTTGTTAACGNATATATAAGCCAGTTTTGAAGGGCTTGGACATTTAGTAATGTTACACATTAAACCTCTAGACATGGTTTGTTAACGTTGCAGTAAATTTTGACATTTAATGTAAATTTAAATGGACTTTAACCATTGCAGAAAATAAGCCTAAGAACAAAACAATGGAACCAAAAACCAGATAAATCCCAGATAATGAAAAACAAGTAACTAGGAACTATATAAGAACCCAGCAGTTACCTGAACATCAACCAACGAGTGACAGGCAACAAATTGGACAAGAAAATTGGTGAAACCACTATGATGAACACAACAACAAACTACAATAATGAATCAAATACAAAACTAATGTCAGAGGACACGGTGTGACAGAGAAAGCCAACACACTAAGGATTACTACACAACTACAACAAACATAAATCTGTAAAAATGGTTTCCTTTGACGCATTCTGCGTCCCTATATTTTATTCATCAGAACACACTCTCTGNTCGTCAGAACACACGCTCTGGCGGAGCTCGCAGCCGGACGACCGCAATAAGGATTAAGGGTTTTGTGGACGTGCCGGAAGAGGGACACCAGGAGCCTCGCAGCTGCTAAGGCACGCTACCAAAGGTTTCGGCACGTGCAACTGTTCCTGCACGTGCAGACGACATCCGGAGACAACGGAAAGCACCAGGGCGCGGACACAGCCACATTTTGCAGCTGCCCAAGGGACACAGAGATCCCACCACCAGCTGCATCTATTCCGGGCTTGTACCGCAATAAACCATGAGAGCTTTTAGTGGACGTGCGTGCAGAACGGGACAATAAACTTCCAGGCCNAGAGAGAGATACTGTTGCGAATGGCCCCCCTTTATCTTCGGGATCTTCCATTCCCCTCTTGCGTGTGCGTGAGACAGTCCTCCGAGGACATCACCGGTAACCGGAGAGGGGCAAGCAGAGTTATCGCTAACACTGTTGGGACTGATGTTACCCCTGTCCTTGGAAGACTGAGTGACATGGATAGTCATTGATCAAGTTTTGTGGACATCACCCCTCTCCCTCTTCCTTCAGCACAATTCATGGTGTAAAGAAGCTTCTAGGCCAGGTTAGCTCGGCTATACGAGCCATGGCGTGCCTCTGTTTCGAGTGCATGGAGCCGTGTGCGACCGTTAAGGCCAGGTGTGTGGAGCCATCAGCGCGAAGGGCAACGCAGTGACCAACTATTGTAGCCTGCGAGTATCGGGAGAGTGGAGAGAAAGAATGATTGGCTGGACTGTGTGGGATGCAGATGTTTGAAATAGGCGACTTATTTGAAAAGTTACTGCTAGTTGCGTAAACCTCAGAAATCTGTGAAATTTGCTTGCAGTGTGTATGAAAAATGGCTGCTATCATCCACTTGTTGTAGGTAAAAATCTAAATGTTTTTCTTTCACCTTGAGGATAGGGTAACATAGGAACAAATTTTTAACAATATCAAAAATAGTGCAGCTTCCATTTTTTTTTAAAATTTGATGATTTCATATGGAATGACCCCATTCATGAAGACAGTTACCAAATTTTACTTGGAATGAAGAGGATTTGTTAGAANATGATTTCATATGGAATGACCCCATTCATGAAGACAGTTACCAAATTTTACTTGGAATGAAGAGGATTTGTTAGAAGAATTTGCATGTCTGAAAAAATATTGCGAAAGCAAATTTGACGTGTCGAGTGAACTGAAGAATCAAAGTGTCAATGACAATTGGTGTGAAATATTTGTTCATTTTACAAAGCAGGGTATGAATATTAAGAACTTGAAATGGCTGGTAAGATTTTGTTTGGTNATCAAAGTGTCAATGACAATTGGTGTGAAATATTTGTTCATTTTACAAAGCAGGGTATGAATATTAAGAACTTGAAATGGCTGGTAAGATTTTGTTTGGTGTGGCAGGATCCAATGAAGCTGTTGAATGTGTTTTTCCATTAGTAAATGCACTGTGGACAGATGAGAAAAACAGGCTTGAAATTGAGACAGTGAAAGCTTTAATCGTTGTGAAGACCCATTTTAAGGATCAGTCTTGTGCTCAGTTTCACGCCCGAATATCAAAAGAGAAGAAAACTTCAAGAGGTTCATAAATCTGATGAATACTCTGATCAACCGTCAATCTGAAATATGAACTTTACTCACGAATACTTTTAGAATGTTCCGCTTTTTTTTTCCTAATGTCCCAGGTTCTTAGATAAAAAATTGGAAAAGTCCCATGTTTTTAAAAAATCATTCTGGGAACCCTAAAGTGGGTTTAATTCCCAGCGGGGTTGCTGCAGGTTTTTCACACATGGGAATCATGCCGCTGTTTGGTGGGTTTTTTTTTCAGGGATCTCCTGTTTCCCCTGCCCTCGCATTCACGTACCGCTCCACACCCGCCTGTCTTCACCCTCATCGGTTTTCGAGACCACGACGTGAAGAGATGCCTAAACCTTCTTTCTCACCCCAACACCTTCAGTGCCATCACCGTACACCTAGTACTGAATGTAATAATTGTGATCTACATGGAGTGTGCAGTATATCGCTCTACTACTTCGTGTAGAAAAGACAGTTTAGAGTACCAATGCAGAATGTTAAGCTGATACACATTGTGGAGCACTTCAAGATGCTGTCTTACCTAGCCTGGTCATTGAAAATACCAGCAGTGTTTTGAAACACTGTAGATTACAGTTATGTTTATTAAATTTATCATGTAAACAGCAAATAAACCAAAACCTATGCAAAAGGTATGAAACTTAGACCTCGCTGTTTTCTTGTGGCATCTGACACCCTTGACGTTTACTGGGACGCAAGAATCACACACATTCATATCCCATTACACTTAATTTACTTCACTTACAATTCAGATTGCCCTGTTATATCATATCCTCGATGTTACATCTGGGAGGATGTGCATTTAGATAAACACTTCAAGTGAATTCCGATGTGTCCTTATATTGTTGGGTTTATGAATTCAGAGCATATGGCCAACCGAACAGTAAGTGTATGTGATTTTGATTTACAGAATTGAACTGCAGCACTGTAAAGATTTTTTCATATGTTTAAAAAATATTGTGTTTGTGAATGTGTCAGGTGGTTGTTGAGTTGCAAAGTTTTAATTAAGACCAAAAGCCCAGCTCATTTTTTATCTTATTAACTCACACACATAAGAGGATTGTTTCAAAACATTAGTTAGTTTGAAAGATTATATTTTGGTATGATTTTTGGTAAACTCATATATATAAGCCAGTTTTGAAGGGCTTGGACATTTAGTAATGTTACACATTAAACCTCTAGACATGGTTTGTTAACGTTGCAGTAAATTTTGACATTTAATGTAAATTTAAATGGACTTTAACCATTGCAGAAAATAAGCCTAAGAACAAAACAATGGAACCAAAAACCAGATAAATCCCAGATAATGAAAAACAAGTAACTAGGAACTATATAAGAACCCAGCAGTTACCTGAACATCAACCAACGAGTGACAGGCAACAAATTGGACAAGAAAATTGGTGAAACCACTATGATGAACACAACAACAAACTACAATAATGAATCAAATACAAAACTAATGTCAGAGGACACGGTGTGACAGAGAAAGCCAACACACTAAGNATCATGTGCTGGCGCCTCACGCCGCAGAGCAGAATCAATACCTACTTCCAAACTTCAGCATTTGGCAGGTATCACCTTGTAAAAGTAAACACGACAAAAAAAAAANGGGAAAAGGGAGGGAGTTTGTCTCTTGAGTTCATGTACCAGTTAACCTGTTCAAGCAACAATAAAACTCGATTATGGGAAAGCCAGTGTATGTTATTAGTAAATTGGACCTAGAGACAGCAGTTTCAACGTATTCCTACGCCCTATCACTGAGGGCTAGCATCATGTGCTGGCGCCTCACGCCGCAGAGCAGAATCAATACCTACTTCCAAACTTCAGCATTTGGCAGGTATCACCTTGTAAAAGTAAACACGACAAAAAAAAAACACAGAAAAATAAAAACTGCTGTGTTAAAAACTAATGTCAATAGGTTTATTTGTAGGAATGGATACAGATAGTTTAAATGCTCACAGAAATCCTGAAACACCATTGCCATTAAACTTTATAAATATTTACTGCCAAGATTGATGTTTTAATTTGTATAAATGTGGTAAATGTTATCACTTAAGTAATGGCTTTTTTTTTTCAACTGTTGCAGTAACTTGCTGAGAAAGCAGGAACTCCCAGGAATCTATGTCATCCCGTCTGCACACAGTTCACTGCGTATGTATGTCAACTACATCTTCACGTTTTTCTTGATTAAGTATTTTTTCTCTAATATTAAGTAGTTACCATTGTAAATACTGAAAATATTGCACACACACTGACAGTTTCAGTAAATTTTACTGAAAAGTATTTCATTATATCACATCTGCCAGGGATAAAATTAAATCCAGTATAATTACATTTTACTATATTTTTATTTTGTGTCTTTTCTTTTTTTATAAATTAAAATTTTTCATTGTATTTTAATTTTTATTTTTATGTGATCTTATGATGTATAAGTTAGTAGTTTAAACAGTGCTAGAAAGAAAATTTGTAGTTGGTCATAAAATATTCTGCATTGTAATTTACACAAATTTGGTTCGAAACATTTTTCGCCTCTAAATAAAAACAATGTTCAAGACATGTAGGATATGATTATTTCCAGCAGTGTTGTGTATGTAATTTGTTTGTTTCAGTGTGGTTTGGTGTGCTGTTTGTACGACAAGGCCTCTTTCAAGGAGCCGTGTTCCGCTTCAATGTCCACATCTCTGAGGCATTCCCTGATGGGAACTGTCCTGTAAGTGGCCGCCTCCTACACTTGCATTGCAATTCTCTACGTAATTATGTACATCTGATAATTTTCTTATGCAGTATTTTGTCTAATATTTTGTGGGGAGAAAATGGTTTAAACACTTGTCTATTCTGTTATGACGTCCACCTCTTTGCGTCTTCCTCCACCTCTCATTGTCGTGGTTTACCGGGAACAAATTTAGGACAATTTTAGAAGATGCGGTTTGGCATCTGCTGCACGTACGCTTTTCAATATTGACATTTAGTTTCGCTAAGTGTTTCGACACTCAAGTTGTGCTTCTGACAGATTTAGAAGATGCGGTTTGGCATCTGCTGCACGTACACTTTTCAATATTGACATTTAGTTTCGCTAAGTGTTTCGACACTCAAGTTGTGCTTCTGACAGATTTAGAAGATGCGNCCTCTAAATAAAAACCATGTTTAAGACATGTAGGATATGATTATTTCCAACAGTGTTGTGTATGTAATTTGTTTGTTTCAGTGTGGTTTGGTGTGCTGTTTGTACGACAAGGCCTCTTTCAAGGAGCCGTGTTCCGCTTCAATATCCACATCTCTGAGGCATTCCCTGATGGGAACTGTCCTGTAAGTGGCCGCCTCCTACACTTACATTGCAATTCTCTACGTAATTATGTACATCTGTTAATTTTCTTATGCAGTATTTTGTCTAATATTTTGTGGGGAGAAAATGGTTTAAACACTTGTCTATTCTGTTATGACGTCCACCTCTTTGCGTCTCCCTCCACCTCTCATTGTCGTGGTTTACCGGGAACAAATTTAGGACAATTTTAGAAGATGCGGTTTGGCATCTGCTGCACGTACGCTTTTCAATATTGACATTTAGTTTTGCTAAGTGTTTCGACACTCAAGTTGTGCTTCTGACAGATTCATAATTTTTTTTTTTTACGTGGATTTATTTTCTCATTGGCTTTTAAAATGTGAGTCTTTGGATGTCATGTATTTACTTCACATTCTTCGTGACCAAATCCGAAATAAACAGAAATGCTTTATCTTCATCTTGTCTGTGAATTCTTTTCTTTTTATGTACCATTTTGTGCTAGCGAGTCACAGGTAAGCAGAGTGGTTTGGGCTGCTCTTAACAATGGAGTCCTAAGAGCAGGTGAGGGTGAAGCAAAGTGGGTAAGGAGCAGCACTGGAATGCAGGGGTGGGGGAAATGGGAAATCGCCGAAAAAATCCACAGAACAGTGGCATTATCTGGCACGATTCCAATCTATAAATATTATGGAGTGACTACTGAGNGGTGGGGGAAATGGGAAATCGCCGAAAAAATCCACAGAACAGTGGCATTATCTGGCACGATTCCAATCTATAAATATTATGGAGTGACTACTGAGAATCGAAGCCTTGGTGGGAGGCAGGTGTTCAAGCCACTTTTACAGTTAATCATTTTATAATCTGCTAGTCATTGCAACATGAAGTCATTAAAAAAAGACAGAAAACTATGGCTGGAATTGACATTATTTTATACTTATCGTGTACATATATCCTCAGGAGTATAGCATATTAATTGAACATTTCAACTATGAACATACCCTTATTATAACTTATCTTCATCCCATCAGTGCATTCTGGGAAAACACAAAGACTTACTGAAAACACTCTATTGACTTTCTTGCGAACACCATATATTCCTGTACAGATATAGTGCTAAGGGAAGCATTGTAGCTTCATACAATCACTCAGATAGAAGTGATCAAATAAGAAATAACGTGAGAAGACAAGAAATAATCCTCACATACATACAAGCAAGTTGTATGATTGTTCAACATAAACAAGAATCAACAGAACAAGGTATCAGCACATGACAAATCAATAGGATGTACAATCAGTCAATCAATAGGATATACAATCAGTCAATCAATAAGAAACATCGCAAGTGAAATATTTTATGGATTTGACTAAAGGAACTAACTATTCACAATGAGAGTAGAGTTGGGAGTTTTCATTCCCTGATGAAGCATATCAGACCAGATCAACTATATCAAAGAAAATGTTATGCCTAAAACAATACAATTTGCAACTAACTTTAGTGNAGCATATCAGACCAGATCAACTATATCAAAGAAAATGTTATGCCTAAAACAATACAATTTGCAACTAACTTTAGTGTACATTAGAACTTAAATGGGTGAACGTAATTTCAGAAGACCCTAAACCAACTAAGATAACTTCTATGTCTAGGACCAACAATTCTGAAGAAATGTAAGAAAAGTAAGGGAGCACTATTTTGTTACTTATATTGCTCCTATATTTTCTTGTCTATATATTAATTTCTTACTCCATTTTTTTTTCTTGAATAACCATGCTTGAGCTGACTCACAGTGATGATATGTCAAGTTGAACCTTAAAAGATCTTAGCAGCAATCCTATCAGTTTTTCATTAATAAACTTGTACAAAGATTTTTTTCTTCAACATGAAATTACATAGCTTCTTCCCATTGAATATAAATGCATTTTCAAAGTAGTAGGCAAATATAGTTTTCTTTAGCATTTGTTTTGATATTCAGCTTGAACTTTAGTGAAGAATTAGTATACATGCGCTTGGTACTTTGAAAGCAGCATTTTGAGGCTTCATAACTTCCAGTGATCAACAAGAGTCAAATATAGATTCAACGGTGAACCATGAAGATGACAATAAAAAAATAATACCCTCAATATACATAAAAACGTAACGACGATAACCATATCCCTTAAAACAAATACATATACACAATGGCCGTTGATAAACACACGTTACGGCTTCTTGCTGAAGTATCCATATACTGATAGATAATATCCTCTCTCACTAATTTAAATTTACAAATGTTAGCCGCAACATCATTATTTTTCACTTCTATAGCTGATGAGTGATTTCGTTACAATTTTTCAGAACTATGGCCGTACTCATATCTTAAAAGAAAAAATTCATTAAGTTACATGAAATCTCTTATGCATGCGACTGATGGTGAGCTTGTAGTTGAGAGACGCTCACTCTTCCTGCTGGGTTCCCAGGTAGATCTTCCAGCTCATTGCAGTTGTTGTGGATTACTGATGACATTTTAAATAGTCCGTCAAACAATAAAAATAATTTCTTTGTAACTCTTTCCCGAAAGGAACTTGAGGTGTATTCTTCTCAATACTGTCATCAGTATTAAATTTATTTAATTTTGATACCCACTGATATTTCTTACGGTTTCAGAAGCTCTATATAATCTTGATGATATGTATTTGTGAATATCTGTTCTTAGCTGACCCTTCATCAGATCTTGAATTCCTTCTTTCAACTGGGGCAGTGTTGTAGTGATCGGCTCCGAGTGCTTCTGCTTGAGGACCTCAGATAGGGGACAGCCAGTCGTTAGATAAACTGTGTGGTTGAATAACAACTCTACTAGTGGAATTGTGCATCACCAATTCTGTTGACCATCGTGGCAGTAGCGCCCAGAGTTTTCATACTACGCTCCACGGGGTTTAACTGTGGGTGTCGAACGGAGATGGTTGTGGGTATAATATTTAATTTTTTTGGTCCTTACTGCCAAGTGTATTGTGTACCCTTGTCTGATAGTATGAAATGGGGTTTTCTCACTTCTTCAATACATAATGTTAATTTGTTCAACAGAACTTTAGCAGTGGCATGGTGTACTTAGAAAATAAGTCCATCATCACAAAAACAACATACACCATATTAGATCTTGGTAGTGGGCCAAATAAATCAACAGAAACTATTTGAAGTGATTCTTGTGGTAAGATAGATTGATAAATACCTTGCAGGTTTCCATGGGGGGTGTTTTTCCTTCTGACAGATGCCACAAGTGACCAGTTTTAATAGTCTTTTGCATACCAGGCCAGTACATTTCACATTTAATTGTCTCTTACAATTTAGTTGAGTCAGTATGTCCCAAAATGCAGTGTATTTCGTGAGCAATTTGTGATGATAGATTAAAGGAATAACTGGTTTCAAGTATAATCAAATTATGTTTTTACTTGACTGTGATGGAAAAGACATACAAATCTTGAGACATACAAAATATGTGATGGATAGAATCTTATTCTGAAGACAATAATAATTAAATTTTGACTTTCTTACAAAAATCATTCTTGGATTTGTTGTTCTGCCAGATCAGCAAGCAAATATGTAAGTTTACGACTGGACTTCAAAGTATTTTTGTTTATACGTGCAACGATAAACTCACAAACATCTTTAAATGGTTTGTGGTTAAGATAATCAGGGCATTCGTTCTCAGAACCCTCAATATACTGAATTTCAATATTAAATTCTTGTAGCAATAAGCATCATCTTGTCAGTCCGTCACCGAAAGTTTTACCAATTTTTAAGCATGTCAAAGTCTGATAATCAGTTTTCAATTTACTTCTTTCTCCAAGAAGTAAATCATGGAAATTTGAAAGTGACCGTACAATTGCGAGTGGCTCCCTGCAGTCTGGCCACCCCTCGCTACCTCATGAAGCTGGCCTAGGCAGCGAAATGTTGCACGACCATGCATCCGCGTGGAAAAATGTGTTCGTCAGATTTTGTTTGTGTGTGTGTTATCCATAAGTACCGCCCTGAGAGTACTTGTGCATTCTGTCTACTTTTTGTAATGTGATGAATGGAGATGCATGTTACATTAATTTTGTGTGTGTGTGAACTTTAAGCATGATTTTCATGCTGTGTAGCTGTCATTGAACATCGAGTTGTGTATCTATTGAACATTAACAGTCTTGAGTGGAAATAAAATTATTTTGTACATTTCTGTTTTTGGCTATTAAGCTTGCATATTAAATCCTAATGCTTTGCTGTTGGAGCCGGAACATCTTTGGATTACTCATTATTATTATTATTTATTACATTTCCTATTTAAAAAATATGGTTACCATTAAAGAGCTAAACACCCCTATACTTTGTACTTTGATAAACATTGAATATTGTGATTTACTTAATTCATTATATAAATTATTGTTTGCTATCTTCAGTTCTCCAGTACAGCAAAGTTTCTGATTTGAAGGTATTATTGGTAGAATAGAACCTTGATAAGTTGGATCGATTGGGACCGGAGCCGATCCAGGATAAGGAAAATCCTGGTTAACTGGAGAATGTGAGAAAAATCAATAAATGAAAACATATGTATAGAAAATGTGCTTTATAACTATTGAACAAAACACGTTTGAAACGTAGCTAACACGTGCTCACTGTACAGTACGATTGTGCGCAGCAATTAAGGCAATAACTATACCTGTAATTCTCAAACTAAATGTATATTTAATTTCTGAAATGTTTATTTGTAAGTTGTACCTCTGGCAAGACTTCTTATATATTTTTATTACATATTATACTATTTTTTATTTGTTACCCATAAATTGATCCGGAGATCCGAGTTAAAGGGGGCTGACCTAACGAGGTTCTACCGTATGTCGTAATACGTGTAACATTTCTTGCAGCACGTGGTATTCCAGTCGAGGGTGTTCCATCCGTTGGTCAGTTCAGACACAGGTGAAATGGATGTGAAGAGTGGGTTCTCGGAGTGGCGCAAGAACGTGAACCACCTGTGGCAGGTGGCCCAGTTTGTGCGTCGTGCATTCTATAAGATTGAGACAAAGTCTGCCATCAACAAGGAGGCCGCCACGCTGTGAGTCATATGTTACATTCTCAGTATCTATACACATTTTGAATCAAACCTTTGGAAAATCACCCCGTCTGTGACGTGATTGGTTGTTTCCTAAACATCTCGTGCAACTCCAGTGCCTATAGAAGCATTTCATTTTTTGTTAAATTGGACTTTACTTACATTTCACCTCATAGGAAAATAGGCTAGAAAGTTTGTTGTGTATAACCTCAAATGTTGAGACTCGCTAGGTTCTTTCTCTTTATATGCAAGCATGGAACCACATGCTTACAAAATACAGCAACCTGAATATCAAATGGTGTATGCATGTTATGATTGGCCGTGCTCATGTATGTTGTGAGCGTAGCAGAATGTCTTCTGTGTTTTCGAAGCAGAACAACAAGCTTCAGAAAAGGATGGTAGCTTTTCTACTGGCTCTGGCGAAGCATCTTTGTTTCACCTACTTTGCTGTCGCGGGGTACTTGCGTTGCATCACACAACGCCTCGACACTGAAGAATATCGTGTGTAGCCACGACTTTCCTGAACAGCCAATTCCTCCGAGTAATGCTTAACTAGGTATAGGAAATTACACCAAAGCTACAATGCACCACATACGTGCATTCATTAATTTTAATAACATTTTGCATGGGAGCTATTTCTTACCAGGCATTACCAACACACATATTTTCTCTCTGTTTTTATTCATATTAATTGTAAATTAAATTTATAGAAACAATAGAAGTAGAGATGGGTGCAAACCCCATTTTGCGGATATTACAGATACTTTGTG
>NQII01003080.1:7077-129026 GCA_002778355.1 Clitarchus hookeri
TTGTTGAATAAATTATATTTTATTACGGCACTCGCGTTTAAAACATATCATGCTATTTTGCTACTCTTGCCTCAGTAATATCATCAATTGTACTTGATGAACAGGAAAGAAAGAACCGTTCCTGTAAAATAGACATGTCTGGTTCTCCCACAGAGTCAAGGGTGCTTGGTAAGNTGCTGAACAGGAAAGAAAGAACCGTTCCTGTAAAATAGACATGTCTGGTTCTCCCACAGAGTCAAGTGTGCTTGGCAAGCACCCTGCTGCATGGCGAAGGCATCCGAGAAGGATGGGTGAAAGCCCTTCGAGCGGGTAGGGGGAGAGAAGGTACGGTAGTTCTAACTGCGGCCACTGTCGCCCACCCGGCTGGCTTCACCGCGAGACCGGAACGACCAACTTGCTCTCAGGTAGGCCGGCGTCTTAAACAGAAAAATTTCCTGTATAATGCAGCACGAATTTATAGTACGTAAGAAAACAATTCCTACCATTATAATAATTCAGTAACTGTAATCTCGCAGTCCAAAAGCTCTGCTGCATTCTCATACAAACCAACGTTTTCTGTGCAAACTGCATACTGAGAACATTATGAACTGAATTTCACACAACAGCCAAAATATCTGACTAGAAAGTATATAATTTAATATATTATTAGAAACCAACTAGAGCCAATACATACCACTGACTCCAAATGACAATGACAGAATCCAATGATGTGGACATTGTGAGGATCCAGAACTGAGTCCATAATTGTGGTACCGTATTGAAAATCCAAAACAAATGAAAATACTAATTAACAATCAAAAGAAACGATTCAACTATCAAATATTATAACTTATGTAGGTAATTTGTATGTGCGTCTTTACTATGTACGTATATGTTTATGTAAGTTGGTATTACGTTTTATGCATGTATATATGAATTTAATTACTTATACGTAAAGTTGCATTATTCCTAGTATGGACTTATAGGTGTGGTAGAGAGCATGCAGTAGACAATGTTTTGCTGAAGAACCCAAGTATGGAAACGTACCATTGCAGTGCTACAAGGACGACAGACATCAAGATTTTAAATATCCCGCCGTTCAGTCGACTTGACAACCCGCAACGTCTGACGTCACCTGATGCCACGTTTCGTCTGTTTACAATATTACTTACTGTTTCGACCGTCACTCCACTTGCCATTCAGTCGTTGATGAATGCGGCACAGTACAGAATGGCCGAATATATGTGTGCCGAAAACCCAGGCAAGTTGTCAATTTACATGGAAATTCAGGTTAACAGTAGAGTTGCTCGAAGACTGTATCAGGAGCGTATTCCGAATCTCATGACTTCATTTAATGTCATTTTTGCACGACTAGACCAACGCGTGTGGGAACAGATGCCTTCAAAGGAAATAGGGCTACTGTGATGCCCCATGCTGAATCCGTACTTTCGACTTCGAAGGGAAAGATTTCATCGAGTTGAAGATAACCTATTACAAAGTACTCGAGCTATTGCTTGTACCATTAATGTATCTCACAGTACTGTCGGGCATGTTCTGCATGACATAAACTACACTCTTACCAGCTCCAGAGGGTACACGCAATGGGTATAGCCGATCATGCTCCACACGCACACTTCTATGTGCTTCCTACGCCATTGTGTAGATGTGTCTGTTTCATGGCGCATTATTTTCACCAATTAAATAAATTTCAGTAGGTAAGCTGTTTTGAGCTGCCGAAACAGGCACATTTGGAATGAAGAAAATCCTCGTACCACACATTACCACGGATTTCACAACGGTTCAGTATCAATGTATTGGCAGTTATAATCGCTGGTCGTGCGATTGGACCGTACATTATTTCGTACCGCCTAACATATCCCATGTGCAAAAACTACCATACAAGAGACAAGAAACTAACAAAATACGACAGAATTATTACGCGAATAACGGAGTATATTGTCTTCCATTAAATTGCACGAAAATAACAAGATTGTTTAATGTGAAACCCACCGAATCACAGCAGAAACTTACAGTGAAACCAACAATACTACATAAACTACAATATTTCAAAAATTCAAGATCATCATTGAAATAAAGATTAATGTTCAAAGTTACTACAACAAAATATATAATCATGCAGTTATAAATATACATTAAAAATCAGTAGGATATTCCAAAAACCACAACAACGTATTAGAAACCATCAGGAACTATAAGAATTTAAAATAAACCTAACAGGGCGCAATAAAACATAAATACATAATTACATTAAAATCCATGACAATCGCTATTATTCAACATAACAGCAAATAATATATTAGTTAGCAACAAATCACCTCAGAAAACTTTGGCAATCTTTGTAATACACAGAAACACGCAAACCTCGAAACAGAAGTTAGCTGGAACTCTAAAGTCCCTGTCACATTGTCAAATTTTTCCATCAGACTGCTTCCAATATGTTCTGTCAAATAAAGTTGGACAGTCATGAAGTCACTGAAACGCCATAAACGCCACCATATTTATCTGAGAAAGTTGGAGGGCTTCAGTTTCCATCAAACATTTGAAAATTTAACCAGATATAAAATTTCTTTAATGTTTGTCGGTTTCACCCAATCATATTCGTGCAAGACAAAAATAGACATCAAGAGACTTATATAACGAACAAATTCCGTAAACGAAGTGCGTTTCTAAGATAATAAATTCACGTAGGAGCTCTCTTGGGATTAATGCTATTTTAAGTGAATATTGCACATGATATTACGTACTCAAGAGACGTTAAATTTCATTGTTCAGGAAACACATCTGATAAATAAAATATAAATTTGGTAAAGAAGTGAAAATAAATAAAAACATTCATTACTTTACTTTCTCTAATGGACTGCATAAAAAAAATCAATATCTCACTATGGAAATATTTCTTAAACAATAAATCAAATTAGATTATCCTGGTAAAAACATTTGACAGTGTGACATTTTCAAACACAATCAAGATTATTTGATAACATTTGTTGGAAGAAAAAATTTGATGGCCGTATTTTGTTTTCAAATGTTATTGTCAAATACAGTTGAAGGCGAAAATTTGACAGTGTTCGTGCTCTTTCATTCCGGTCGGATGGTGGCGATCTTGGATCCACGTGAGGTTGACTTTGACCTTTACCTAAAAATTTGAGAAAAAAACCTTCAAAAATATATTACATCATTGTATTTAAAAAATTTTAATATTTATAAAAATTTTATAATATTTTTTATATATATTTAAAAAAAAATTAATATTTTGCGTAGAAGCCTTAGCAACTGGTGAGGCGAACAGTATCAGTTTTTGTTACTTNCGATCTTGGATCCACGTGAGGTTGACTTTGACCTTTACCTAAAAATTTGAGAAAAAAACCTTCAAAAATATATTAAATCATTGTATTTAAAAAATTTTAATATTTATAAAAATTTTATAATATTTTTTATATGTATTTAAAAAAAAATTAATATTTTGCGTAGAAGCCTTAGCAACTGGTGAGGCGAACAGTATCAGTTTTTGTTACTTTTATTCTTCTTTATTGAATTTCGTTAGCCAATAAAAATTTAGGCAGTGTTCAGTATGCCTATGCGAGCTCTCCGTCTTCGCTGTAAGCCTATTATGGACACTGGTTTTCCAAAGTAAGGGTTTCTCTCAACGCTCTTAAAACAACCTCGTAATTTTGGCGTTAAAAAATGCAGAGCTTCGAAGTACTTTGAGATTTTTAACTTTTAAGAACTCTTAATGAAAATTAATTATTTCGGACATCTTATTTGTACGTTTATAGTGAATCACATATGGCATAAAATTAAATTATATAAATAATCTATGTTAAAAATCTGTAAGAAACAAACACTATAATTTTTTTTATACATACTAAATGTTTTTCTTTATTTAGGCATACTTTGTCCTTAATACAAGTTCTCCCTCGGTTGTTTATATAAGAAAGAATTGGGGAACCTGTATGGTATAAAACCCCGAAATTTCTCGACACTCATTATGATTTTTAACAGGAAAATAGAATTGCAACACTGCTTGGTAGGTAAATTTTTCACTTAACGGAAAAAAATTGTAGCACTACGAATTTCGACATTTCATCAAGAAATAAATCTCGTAGTTTGATTCATGGCACTATTTCTGATCTTTTCAATAAAGTCTATTTGTTTGCAAGTGTGGTTGTGTATGTTTTTGTATGCACCAGTGTAGGTTCCGATGTATATGTATTGACTTCGAGGTGCGTGGGAATTCATACTTTATTTTTAAATTACCATATCAGTGTGTACGTACAATGAAAATTGTGAATGGTAAGATATTTTCGCATACATGTTCGACATCCGGTTAATTGTTCTCTTGTAATGATATTCAATTCAACTCAGAGGTGAATAAAGGCCGAAATGAAAATCAAACAACGCGTCGTTGTACAGTCGTTCAAGTGAGCCAAAGCATTGCTATTTATTAAATACTCTGGACTGCATGCACAGAGTTACCTTAGCTGCTTTCGAGGGAACAGAAGACCATCGTCTAGAGCAACATAGCTGCCAGCCAGAACACGTACATCCAGGACTTCTACAATGATTGCGGAGTGTTTGTGACGGGAGGAACTGGATCCTTGGGCAAACTGACCATAGAGAAAATCCTGCGTAGTTGTCCTGGAGTCAGGAGAGTCTATGTACTCATACGCTCCAAGAAGGGATTATCGGTGGACGAAAGGATGAAGTCCTTATTAGACAATGTGGTGAGTTATCTTAAAACACGTGCAGGCTATGTCATAAAAATGTAATGGTTTGAAATGGCTCCAAATCATATGTTGTGTAACTTTCCTCACAACACACGCTTTTACGGAATTTTAAAATTTTTATACCGAATCCACATCAATTCTGTTAAATGGGCTTTGAATGGTGTCATGCACTTGTAATTTTCCATTTTCAACTTCCATTTCACGACATCTCAGCAAACGAAATATATTCTCGTGTGTCATGTGTTATGGTGTGGTCAGGCCTTAGTTGAACGTCTTGCCTGATCACACCTNTATTTAAAAAAAAATTAATATTTTGCGTAGAAGCCTTAGCAACTGGTGAGGCGAACAGTATCAGTTTTTGTTACTTTTATTCTTCTTTATTGAATTTCGTTAGCCAATAAAAATTTAGGCAGTGTTCAGTATGCCTATGCGAGCTCTCCGTCTTCGCTGTAAGCCTATTATGGACACTGGTTTTCCAAAGTAAGGGTTTCTCTCAACGCTCTTAAAACAACCTCGTAATTTTGGCGTTAAAAAATGCAGAGCTTCGAAGTACTTTGAGATTTTTAACTTTTAAGAACTCTTAATGAAAATTAATTATTTCGGACATCTTATTTGTACGTTTATAGTGAATCACATATGGCATAAAATTAAATTATATAAATAATCTATGTTAAAAATCTGTAAGAAACAAACACTATAATTTTTTTTATACATACTAAATGTTTTTCTTTATTTAGGCATACTTTGTCCTTAATACAAGTTCTCCCTCGGTTGTTTATATAAGAAAGAATTGGGGAACCTGTATGGTATAAAACCCCGAAATTTCTCGACACTCATTATGATTTTTAACAGGAAAATAGAATTGCAACACTGCTTGGTAGGTAAATTTTTCACTTAACGGAAAAAAATTGTAGCACTACGAATTTCGACATTTCATCAAGAAATAAATCTCGTAGTTTGATTCATGGNACTTAACGGAAAAAAATTGTAGCACTACGAATTTCGACATTTGATCAAGAAATAAATCTCGTAGTTTGATTCATGTCACTATTTCTGATCTTTTCAATAAAGTCTATTTGTTTGCAAGTGTGGTTGTGTATGTTTTTGTATGCAACAGTGTAAGTTCCGATGTATATGTATTGACTTCGAGGTGCGTGGGAATTCATACTTTATTTTCAAATTACCATATCAGTGTGTACGTACAATGAAAATTGTGAATGGTAAGATATTTTCGCATACATGTACGACATCCGGTTAATTGCTCTCTTGTAATGATATTCAATTCAACTCAGAGGTGAACAAAGGCCGAAATGAAAATCAAACAACGCGTCCTTGTACAGTCGTTCAAGTGAGCCAAAGCATTGCTATTTATTAAATACTCTGGACTGCATGCACAGAGTTACCTTAGCTGCTTTCGAGGGAACAGAAGACCATCGTCTAGAGCAACATGGCTGCCAGCCAGAACACGTACATCCAGGACTTCTACAATGATTGCGGAGTGTTTGTGACGGGAGGAACTGGATCCTTGGGCAAACTGACCATAGAGAAAATCCTGCGTAGTTGTCCTGGAGTCAGGAGAGTCTATGTACTCATACGCTCCAAGAAGGGATTATCGGTGGACGAAAGGATGAAGTCCTTATTAGACAATGTGGTGAGTTATCTTAAAACACGTGCAGGCTATGTCATAAAAATGTAATGGTTTGAAATGGCTCCAAATCATATGTTGTGTAACTTTCCTCACAACACACGCTTTTAAGGAATTTTAAAATTTTTATACCGAATCCACATCAATTCTGTTAAATGGGCTTTGAATGGTGTCATGCACTTGCAATTTTCCATTTTCAACTTCCATTTCACGACATCTCAGGAAACGAAATATATTCTCGTGTGTCATGTGTTATGGTGTGGTCAGGCCTTAGTTGAACGTCTTGCCTGATCACACCTNAAACGAAATATATTCTCGTGTGTCATGTGTTATGGTGTGGTCAGGCCTTAGTTGAACGTCTTGCCTGATCACACCTTCAAACATAAAACCGAGCGAGATTGCAACGCCACCATTTGGTTGTCGAAAGTTGCAGAAATCCCCTCCACCGGTCACTGAGCGGGGCCGCAGAACCACGCGCTTGATATAGGCCGTTGTTAACCATCTCGTCGTCGTTAGTCATCTTTAGTCCTTTGGGCGACCCGACCAGCGAAGCAGACCAGGAAGATGGGTGCCCGGCCGTCGCTAACCGTCTCGTAGAATCAGCCTCCGGCAACATTAACAAGGTGATGACTTTCCAGTCAGGGTTAAATAAAATGGCGTGAATCGTAATAATAATTAATTAAACATGATCTTAAATTCAATGTAAAGCTCCCCCGATCAATAGTAACATAAATAATAATTGCATAACCATAAATTANAAACATGATCTTAAATTCAATGTAAAGCTCCCCCGATCAATAGTAACATAAATAATAATTGCATAACCATAAATTAGAATAAACCTCATCAGATACTGTTGTGCTCTACCAAATCATGAGTCGTTATTTGAGATACGCCCCCAACATACTTTCAAGTACGAATTGGCTGAAAAGCTTAGTTCGTAACACATGTTATATGTATATTCCAAAGTCAGTGTGTATAAATAGCTTCCGCTATTACTAAAATAGTCTTCTCCAGTTTACTCTCAAACTATTTATATTCCAAGACCCACACTGAAATGTCCTGCCAAGTTTCTCTGTGGAGAAAACCAAATTAGTTTGTAACGACAACGACACAGTTTGTTAGTAATAAAAATATAATATTTTTTTCTAATCAATAGCAAATGTTATATTTCCACTACAAGATAATTCTTGTTTACCAATAATATTGACATGGTGAATTTCACGGAATAATTTACATTTGCCGCAGTTTCTCTCAGTGTTAACATTATCTGTATATAATTCTTCACTTAAGGGTTACAAATAAAAAATTTGTTAAAGTATATAAATATTTACATACGTAAATATTTTATTTAAATGTATAATTATCCATTACTTTGAACCACACAAACGATATTCTTTCTTGCGTAAAACAATAAAATTATAAATACTTCTTAAAAACAGTTGGATTTGATTAAACAGCGCTAGATAATACGGTGATCGGGACGTTAAAATATTTTATTCTAATTAAGTTGGTTGTTCTCAAAACATTATATTGTTAGTTTCCTTAACGATTTTTAATTAATCTTAGGGGTAATTCCATTAAAAATGAATAGGAAGACCAAAGACAATCTGAGCTCCTTATTAAAGTGTGTTGTAGGGAAATTTGGGCTGTATCTCAAGTATTTAGAGTGAAGCCTTAATTGATGCAAACCTCACCAACTTCGCTCTGAGATCACCGTCTATGTTATACACACATGGTGTAATTAATAAATATATCTGTGTTAATTGAGTTATTAATATAAATTTAAACACGAGTTTCCTAGAGAACAATGAGGGAGTAATGAATCCCAAATGTAGACATTCACAGCAAACATATTTCACTGGGAATATCACGAATTTTCAACTTCTTTGAGCTTCTTTGTCTGTGTTAAAAAGGCGGAATGAATATTTGCAGGTATTTGAGCGAATGAAGCGCGAGCAGTCGGACTCGGTGGATAAGATCGTAATTGTCCCTGGAGACTGCTCAGTACCTCGCCTGGGACTAAGCGACTCAGACTACCATGACCTGACGCAACATGTGAACATCGTGCTGCACCTCGCCGCCCATGTCAGGTTCGATGAGAACTTGAAGGCGGCGGTAACCATCAACACGAAGGGCACTTGGGAGGCCATTAAGTTGTGTCGGGACTGCATCTCTCTAAAGGTACACATNCGGTAACCATCAACACGAAGGGCACTTGGGAGGCCATTAAGTTGTGTCGGGACTGCATCTCTCTAAAGGTACACATCAAGTTTGAGATGACAAACTTTATATTAGTAACAGATGTTCCATTCTATTGACTTAAACTACTAAAATGTGATAAAATCATTAAAACATACAATCGCTTGTTAATAATAAGAAACAGATTGGATGGTCTGCACACTACGAAATATTTCTGCCGCAGATTTGAGGAACTGAATTTCTTGAGTTGTTTGAACACACTATTAAGTTTTAGTACATTAATTAAGACAATAATCATACATGGAGATAACTTTTAGAGTAAAGATGAAAGAAAAGGGAAACTTGATCAATGAAGAGATTATAAAATTTTTTAGTTTATGTCCAATGAGTTATTTATAGGGCCACCTGTTATTCGCGGAAATATTCACCCGAAGTCTAGACTTCAACGTCCTATAGCATACGTTCAGTTTCACAATTCCATACCGGTCTGGGTCTATCAGAGTTAGGCAACTCCAACAATGAGTGTTCGTGATTCGTGGGTATACACTTTTAATGCGCGACTGTTAAAAATCATCTAGTCACGAAAGTGGATCTGAGCTATAGTACTTGGCCCTCCCTATTTATTACAGCTGCTAGACCCCATGGGTACTAATCAAAACAGAAGGATTCTGATAAAGGTTGTCTTAGGGGGAGTATAGGTATAAGGAAAAGAAGCCCATGGTTGATAATTAGGAAAGGGAACTTACCCAAACTCTAACCGCGGCCACACGCCGAACAGAGAGCGAGGTGATGTCCAGTATACTGGTAGCCTGCCGAATGCGACATTCCACTAGTTCGCAGTCCTGTCTATACTTCACACACCTCTTCTTGAGCCATTTCACCACTTTACGGTGATAGGTTCGAATGTGTTCTTGAGTATCTTCTAGCTTCAAATTGCTGATAGTCTTGAGAAACCTTTAACAGTCAGCCATAGACAGATATTTACCTATACTGAGCATATTGTGTAAATTGTTTGGTTTTAAACAATGTCTGCAGCTGTGATGAAGAAAGTTTTGTAAATAGTCAGCTGTCTTACTTTCCGGACGACCTTGGCTTTCATGAGTGAAGAGTGAAGAAATTTGGGCGGCTCTTAACATCGAGGTTTATGAGAATGTGGCTTTCGTGTTATGCACGAGTACAAAATGTTGAATTGAAAGCAAAAACATGTTCATTTAATTTCCGTTTATTGGACACGAATTGAATTGGATAGAGTTTTCCTCAACTATGACTACTTACCCAGTTTTTATCTATAAAACTTATACTTCGAGTAAACCGGTGTGAAAAACTTTATAATAATGTAATTCAGTGGTTTTCCATTGCGACAAGCAACATCATCTTTTTTCTGCAGCACAACAGGACAGATGCGTAACATATTTACACGTCTCACGCTGAAAAGTTCATCTGATAACATACTTTAAGAAATTTAACACGAATCATGCTACATCGCCAACATGGGGATTCGCGATAACGAGTAAGAAAGAGTAAGATAAGCCCATGGTCATCCCAGATACCAATTCGTGTAGTACAGTGAGANATTCGCGATAACGAGTAAGAAAGAGTAAGATAAGCCCATGGTCATCCCAGATACCAATTCGTGTAGTACAGTGAGTCCCATGCTGTGAACAATATTTTCTAACATTTATTTGGTTTACGAGTCCCATGCCTAAATCAAAATCTCTTAAATCTCCTACATGGTTGGTAAAAGAAATGAACGCTTCATAAAATTACGCCGGAAATCGTACCAAGCAGACTTGATAGAGTTGGGATGAGGTTTACTGACCGACCACTCCATATCTGCGATGTGCTCAGTTTTCAGGCAGTCCTCTATCAGTGTTTCCCGAAGAGAATGAGTTCATTCATAAACAGGAATATGCACCCATACTCCCGAGAAAGCCTGATGAACTAGTGGATAACATTTCTCTACACCTGGCCTTTTACAGAGCAACGATAAAACTTACCAATGTTTTTACGGAAATGCAACAACAAGTTTCCCCAGAATATTCATAATCGTTCTCTTCAATGAAGTTGGTTTAACTTTATGTAATCCCCATTTTCGCCATATGCAATCATTTCAAGAATCACTGGGAACAGTTAACCTTGACGCGTCCGTTAAGAGGATACATGCCCAATGATTTCTGTTCCTTATTCCAAGTTTTCTGCATCACGCTACTTGGGCAGTTTCCTGTGCACCATTCACTGGGATGCATTTCGTAGACTTCTGGACANAAGTTTTCTGCATCACGCTACTTGGGCAGTTTCCTGTGCACCATTCACTGGGATGCATTTCGTAGACTTCTGGACACACAGCTCCACTAAAATGCTGGTTCACGTGACTGGCTGTTCACTGCTATCCGTCTGTCTTGATCTTCTAGTGTNACACACAGCTCCACTAAAATGCTGGTTCACGTGACTGGCTGTTCACTGCTATCCGTCTGTCTTGATCTTCTAGTGTTGTTGTACTCCTTCAACGTCCATTACCCAAGAATAGACAGACACTCCCATGCTGTACCAACCTCCACCAGGATCCTTGAAAAGTCCCACTGCGTCCAAAGTCCTGTCTGTCCTACAGTCATTTGAGTTTGGCCTGGCTCCAACCGCCTGGTGAGTCATCCATTATAGCATTGACAGTACGGGTTGTTTCTGCCTTTGCATCCTAATGCCTTAATGATACGTTGATAATACGCACCTTTCAGCTCCTCTTTGTTCAAGGTTCACCGGCGCCACATATTTGTCTCAGGTTTCGTTTACAGAGCTGTATTGCAGTTATTATAGGAAACACTTGTACAATCATCTCGAAAATATGGTATGATTTTAATGTCTGTACAAATGGTGCTGTCAGCTTCTGTGCTGCATTTAATTATTTTCCTAGAGTTTTGCACAAATGTCTCTAAGATGAGTGTCAGTGCTCCTACAAAATATCCTCAGCATTGAATTGACTACAAATACGAATCAAGACTCCATAATTTTCCGATGTTTGGGAACACTGTTAACAAGTTACATTACTGAAGCTTTTCCCATATGGACGAATTATATGGAGGAGTTAGTTTTCCTTATTTGTGGCAGAAAATTTGTTTGCACTGACATTTCATCACCTGCCCATGGTCTCTTCACTAAAATATTTCCATTTGTATTTTATCATATAAGATTTTCTAGTTATTACCAACTGACCATACAAAAGCCGCCAATGATATGTATTTTTCTTGATATGTGCTCTTCGTTACGATGATTTTATTTCCTTCTTCTATTCCAAAATAATAACTTAGAAATTAAGTTTAACTGATGNTGTGCTCTTCGTTACGATGATTTTATTTCCTTCTTCTATTCCAAAATAATAACTTAGAAATTAAGTTTAACTGATGAAAAAATATACATACGTAATGAATTAAGAAATTAGCCCATCCATCGTTTGAGACATTAGTTCGTTACAAAATTTACAGCAGAGATCCAACTGTAAATCAAATCATTCAAGTTACTATATTCAGTAAAGATGCACAAACTCTTAACATTTCTTATATCACGGGAATATAGATTTTGGTATTNTTCAAGTTACTATATTCAGTAAAGATGCACAAACTCTTAACATTTCTTATATCACGGGAATATAGATTTTGGTATTCAGTAATGAAATTAATATTTAATTTACTAAAGTATGGCATAGTTTTATTGTTTAGATGCTAGAAATGTTTATAATTGTGAATCACTGTCCATCTATGACCACCATTTCAGTGCATGTTCGTCGGCCAGTTGTGATTACAAGCGGAATGGTAATTATGTCCTCTTTCTCTAGGGATTTTTCCAGTTGTTTTTAGCGCTGGTATTTTGTTAATGGTTGAAGTGATGGTAATTGCAGATTCCAGTACAGGCTACAAGCTTGACATAGGTTATATTCTTATAACCTAGGAATTTGATGTACTCTACCATGAAGCAGTGAGAACAATGATATATCTTAAGATAACCTGTTGTTAATAGCTCTTTGATTGACTAAACTATTTGTAAGCATGAGGTTAGTTTTGATAATGGTGGTTATCATTATTAATATAAGTTTTTATAAACACAAACTCATTTCACATTTGGTTACCATAATGGCCACTTTGCACAGAATTAGTGACGACAGTGAATGTTGTCAGTAAGATTTAACGCTCAAACGTAGAGGTTTACCCCTTGACGTAACTAGATTTATTAACACCGACTTACAAGTTGTGTGAAACCCATTATAAAAATGAAGACACATCTTTAGACCTTCTGACTGTAGCTATGTGTTGTACAGCATCAACTACACATTTTTCACAGCGTGCATTTAATCTAAAACTGGGCTATATTATAAAACAAACGTTGTGCTATGCCGGGACCCTCCCTCATATGCCAGCTGTGTACAGTAACACAAAAACATAGAAAAAGATCGTGGAAGAATATAGGCATTTAATTCACTATTCCCGGCCTTTGAAAAGCCGCGAGAGCACATTCACTGCCCAAGATATAGCTAACAGGCTACATATAGTGAGTTACAGTACGGAAAAAAAGGGTGCAATAATGTTAAAACATAAATGCAAATAAGTACATGGTATAATTCTTCAAAACGATATATTGATTAAGAACCTGCAAATGAATACTTTTATAATGCTCAGATGACACGAAGACATAAATCAATGTTCAGTCCTTTTGATATTCAGTGCCAAGTAACTGATCCTTACTAATGTGATAGTGCTAGGATGCATATTACCCTTGCCTGTGTATTATGTCACGGCCGGGACAGAGAGCATTTGAGTTGCCAGACTCTTGAGTTGACGGAATTGCCGCAACAGTGCTCTCTTTTGTGCTATACATAACAATATGCAACTTAGGCGATATACTTTAAACATACGTAAAATTATCACTAGCTAATAAATTACATAAATTTATGCATTTAAAACAAAATATTTTTAAAAATATGCTGATATATTTCATACCAAATAATTAAAAGGTTTGAAGCAAATCATAATTACATATCTAAAACTAGCAATTTGTACATTTTCTTTATTTTACTACTAGGTGGTTTAGTGTATATTGTTGACGCCTTGTAAAAAAGGTCTGCCATTTATTGTACCTCGTTGTTCAAAATAGGATTTAGAAAGTTATAAATGAACACATTATTTGTTTTTCTTGATCACTCTGGCAATACTTGAAACATTCTATGAATTTACGCACAAGATACTCCTTTAGCATCTTCACTACCTGTTCGTGCACTAAACATTTCAAAAGAATGCATGTATATTTTAATATTTGTCCGAGGAAAAACACAAATCTTCTTGATGAGTATCTCCTCGACCTTGTATTTTTAATAACTACAGCAATGGGCTGTCGCACTCAGGAGCTGAAATTTGGTCCGGGCAAAATCAACAACTAGTATTTTTTTCAGCAACTCTTACTAAATATCCAGCAGTCATTACCAGTGATGTGGTCTTCAAAGTTTTTGGAAACTCAGTTAAGTACAAAATAAATTATTAAATACTCTTCATAACTCCTTTCTAAATAAAAATCTTCAGTAAACGTAAAATTAATTGACTTCTATTGTTTCATTGAGGATGGCAAAATATTGTCTTGGAATGACACTAATGACTCGATCAACATCGCTTTTCTTCTTTTTCTCGTTACTGTTTTTAGTGTCCTGAATATTTGTCTTTCTAAATTTTATGGATCTCAATGAAATATTAATCCTATTTTTAAAGTCGAGTCAAGTGCCTATATATATGATCTGGCATCCATCATGTCATTAAAACCATCTTTTTTTCAAAAATGGCTGAAAATAAATTTGGTGTCATCACTGTTCAGGTTTCTGCTCAAGTTATAATGAAAGCCAACTGATATTNAAAATGGCTGAAAATAAATTTGGTGTCATCACTGTTCAGGTTTCTGCTCAAGTTATAATGAAAGCCAACTGATATTAAACATAGTATAAGTTTTACATTTGACTGAGTTACGCAAACTAGAGCATCGTATGATTCATCACTTATTCTATTGTTTTTTCTAGTAGATTTCTGAGTGTTTGCCATGTATGGCAAAAAATCATCTATCCGCCAAGATAGTCTATTATAATTAACTGTGATGGACTCTTTGGTCAGTATTTCAGGACAAATATGCCTGCTTTTTATTACAAACATCATGTATATCATGCAATTTCTTGATGTTTTCCAAAAATCCAGTTCTTAAATCAAGGCTTTCATTATCTTTGACTAAATCAGGGGCATATGTAGCTTGCATTTGTACTGCAGCTGTGGCAGGTAACGAAAACCTATTGTTTCTTTGTTGCACCTACAATTTTTCTATGTTTAAAAACCAAATAACCTTTCATTTCAAAGAGCGAACAGATTTCACCCCAGTATGCTTTTATGTATCGTATAGTTTCTTCAGTGGTTTACTTGATTTAATTTTTCCTGTTTGGAAAAAATACTTTTCGAGAAATTGAGAAAGAAATTTTTAACAGATATGTAGAATCAAAACTTAAGATCATTACTCTGTCCCTGTCAAAAGGGCACGGTTATTTCAGGGATTATATGCCCATTACGAAATTCCTTCGTCATGTTTACATTCAGAGACGAGTTATCTGTGACAATCCGTAGAGTTTTGCGAGCTGTATCTTCTGCCTCTGCAATAATTTTCTTGGTTAATGCGTACAATTGAGGACCTTTTAACTGTTATGTGAAATATAATTTTACAGGGTTTTGGAGAGGAGAAGAGAAACCACGAAATTGAAAACATAAATTTATATTAGCGCCTTTGTCACTTACACTCAGTTCCTCTATTTCTGCTTCTATGTAACCAAGGAAATTATCACGGTTACGACCATACATTACTTTTGCTTTATTGGAATTTCATCGACTATCAGATATGGTGACGTTTCTTCTGCGTGATGTAACTTGCTGGGAAGTTATACCAGTTTCAAAANATTTCATCGACTATCAGATATGGTGACGTTTCTTCTGCGTGATGTAACTTGCTGGGAAGTTATACCAGTTTCAAAACCGTCACAATGAAGGTAACATTTCAGAGTTTTCCCATGTGGAAGTTTCAAAAAGTTAACAGAGGCGACAAGAGTGTATCCTGCTGCTGCTGCTTTCCTGTGTCAAAGTACACACAATATGGGAGTCCTTTCNGAGTGTATCCTGCTGCTGCTGCTTTCCTGTGTCAAAGTACACACAATATGGGAGTCCTTTCACCATAAACCACATGATATTTCCCATTAATATTAATATGTTCTTACAAGAAATGTTTATTTATTTCACCATTCGCGCCATCGTTCTTAATTCTTTCATCTTTCTCCCCTAGTTCAGTACAATTACTATACTACAGTGGGCAGTAACCTTTTTGAAGTTGTACTTATACAAAAATCAGTTTCTCTGAAGTGTAAAATACAGACTCGAGAGCTGGCATTTGGTGACCACATAGCTCCAACAGTTTTGCCATACCTTGGAACCGCTATTCTCCACAGCTCTTTTACCTCTAACTGCGCTGGAAAATTTTTGAAAGTCTTTTATTCATGTTTTATGATACACAGGACAGTTTGTAACGCAAAAGTAGATCATTTAAAATGGTGGTAAACACATTTTCCTTGAGATAAAAAACAGGGGCTAGAATTATAACATAAATATATATTTAAAACATACCTCGTAGATAGGTTTCTTACTTATATATTCCTGAAAGATCTTCATATACACTGGAGGGCCAAAATAACTAGTTGAGTCGTGCGTATGCAAATAACAGAGACATGGAACCATCAGAGTAACGCGATTCGGTAGGCAGCAGATTGGTTACTGCTGCTACAATGACAGGTTATCAAGATTTAAGTGAGTTTGAACGNACCTTTTTGAAGTTGTACTTATACAAAAATCAGTTTCTCTGAAGTGTAAAATACAGACTCGAGAGCTGGCATTTGATGACCACATAG
This sequence comes from Clitarchus hookeri, assembly GCA_002778355.1. NCBI lineage: Eukaryota > Metazoa > Arthropoda > Insecta > Phasmatodea > Phasmatidae > Clitarchus > Clitarchus hookeri. The sequence goes on from NQII01003080.1 coordinate 23,612, forward strand.
CTCCAACAGTTTTGCCATACCTTGGAACCGGTATTCTCCACAGCTCTTTTACCTCTAACTGCGCTGGAAAATTTTTGAAAGTCTTTTGTTCGTGTTTTATGATACACAGGACAGTTTGGAACGCAAAAGTAGATCATTTAAAATGGTGGTAAACACATTTTCCTTGAGATAAAAAACAGCGGCTAGAATTATAACATAAATATATATTTAAAACATACCTCGTAGATAGGTTTCTTACTTATATATTCCTGAAAGATCTTCATATACACTGGAGAGCCAAAACAACTAGCTGAGTCGTGCGTATGGAAATAACAGAAGTATGGAACCATCAGAGCAACGCGATTCGGTAGGCAGCAGATTGGTTACTGCTGCTACAATGACAGGTTATCAAGATTTAAGTGAGTTTGAACGNAACGCGATTCGGTAGGCAGCAGATTGGTTACTGCTGCTACAATGACAGGTTATCAAGATTTAAGTGAGTTTGAACGTGGTTTTTAGTCGGCGCACGAGAGATGAGACATAGCATCTCAGAGGTAGCGATAACATTTGGATGTTCGCGTACGACCATTTCACGAGTGTGCCGTGATTATCGGGAATCTGGTAAAATATCAAATCTTCGACATCCCTGCTGCCGGAAAAGGTCGTGAACGAACGGGACAAACTACGACTGACGAGAATAATTAAACGTGACAGACTTGCAAACTTTCCTCAAATTGGCACAGATTTCAATGCTGGGGCATCAACAAGTGCCAGCGTGCAAACCATTCAAAGGACCATCATTGAAATGGGCTTTGGGAGTCGAAGGCCCACTTGTGTACCGTTGTTGACTGCAGGACACAAAGCTTTACGCCTCACCTGGGTCCTAACACCGCCATTGGACTGTTGATGACTGGAAACACGTAGCCTGGTCTGAAGAGTTTCGTTTCCAATTGTATCGGGCGGATTTACGTGTACCCGTATGGAGACANGGAAACACGTAGCCTGGTCTGAAGAGTTTCGTTTCCAATTGTATCGGGCGGATTTACGTGTACCCGTATGGAGACGTCCTCATGAATCCATGGACCCTACATGTAAACAGGGGACTGTTCAAGTTGGTGGAGGCTCTGTCATGGTATGGGACGTGTGCAGTTTGCGTGAAATGGGACTCCGGATATGTCTAGATACGACTCTGATAGGTGACAGTTACTTAAGCATCCTGTCCGATCACCTGCACCCATTCATATCCATTGTGCATTACGACGGACGTGGACAATTCCAGCAGGACAATGCGACAACCCACACGTCGAGAGTTGCTACCGAGTGGCTCCAGGAACACTCTTCTGATTTTAGACACTTCCATTGGCCACCTAAATCACCAGACATGAACATTATTGAGCATATCTGGGATGCCTTGCAATGTGCTGTTCAGAAGAGATCTCCACCGCCTCGCACTCNTTGAGCATATCTGGGATGCCTTGCAATGTGCTGTTCAGAAGAGATCTCCACCGCCTCGCACTCCCATGGATTTGTGGACTGCCCTGCAGGATTCATGGTGTGAATTGCCTCCTGCATACCTTCAGACATTAGTTGAGTCGATGCCACGTCGTCTTGCGGCAGTTCTGCGTGCTCGCTGGTGCCCTACATGATATTAGGCAGGTGTACCAGCGTTTTGGCTGTTCAGTGTAATAATATATAACACATCACGTCTCAAATACACCGCACAAAGCAAAATAATCACGGGATTTATAAAAAAAATCATACACAGCATAGTGTGGCATTTAAGAATGAACACCACACAAGAGAGACATATAGAGGGCAACAGACGAAACGCGCAGGCTGCAATTTTTATGTGTAGGCAACGATATTACTGAGCTTACATCGGATTGAATGCTACGTATAGTCCATTCACTGTTAATTCCAACTTTTCCGATGACCTGCTCAATTTTACTTCCAGGATATGTCTCCGCCTCATATAAAGAAAGCTTAGAAATTTATACCAGAGGGCCAACGCAACGCATTCGCGCGTATTCAGTGTAATAATATTTTGCATAAGAACTATTTCTTACAACACATTATCATTACACCTCTTTCGTCACTGTCCTTATTCGTATTAATCATAATTTAAAGGATTATTATTTTTTTATATATCATGAGTAAATATAAATTTAGCCATATATGGTAATTTTATGGTTACGCAAGTTTAAAACGCATGGAATGTTACAAATTTAGGACACAACCAAACACGTTATACATGGGGTGTTTTCTAAGGTTCGATTCGAAAGGTTTGAATATATCGCGAATAGACAATATACAAGATTATAAATTATGTTCTGTAAGTTTAAACATACCGGTACTCTGTACTCCTTTTTTGAAGAAACCTATGAAATTAAGTGTATGCCAAGATCAAACCTTTCCACATTTTACGCGTGGTAGCTAAACCACAAAAACTGTTTCAGGCTGCTGTATTCGTATCCACAGCTTATTCCAACTGCATTCACGATGTGGTAAAAGAAGAGTTTTATGATCCGCCTTTTCCACTGCAAGACCTACTTGTTCTCCTGGATAGACTGACTCCATCTGAAAGTGACATTCTCTTTCCAAAGTAAGAAAATTATTTGAAACTTTATAATTCATTGCAGGTTTGAAATTACACTAAATTACTACCTTCATATATTTGTATTGGCCACAACATGTCCTCATAGTGAGACATCGTATACAGGCTGTTAGATTTAACTTTGAGGGCTAATGGAGGTCAACAGAAGCGCCATGATATAAGGAATGGTGGGCCGGACATGTCGTAGTCAAATCTATTCTGACAAAGCGAAAATGGAACATCCCTGTTCTGGTTTATTGACATCATCATACATACCACGATATAATGAATACGTTTTGCAGAATATTTTCGAAATGGCGGACCCCAACGTCGATGCAGACATGACACCGTCACGAGAGGTTATGTCGCATTCGTTATACCATTACTGGCGACGTTCTGATGACATCACAGGCATCAAGGATTCTTGCCAGCAGGTCTTCTTCATTAAAAATCCGTGTCTCGTAAACAAGATTATTTATATGACCCCACAGGAAAAATCTATCGCGGTAAGACCTGGCGAACACGCTACCCAAGGAACAAGACCTTCTAATCCTATCCACCTTCGCAAGTACATCCCCCCTTCATGTTGCAGCCACATATGTTGACGGGCAGCAAGTGGGACATCCTTCAATAATTAGGGGAGAATGTTTCGCAGGAACATCCGGTACACTGGTGCTCTAAGGCCCTATAAGCTGGTTGTGGATTATGCCTGCCTACATGTTCACTGCAATTCGCTGTTGGTGGGTCTTCACAACTGTTGCATAGAGATTTCCATAGGCACAAACGTGGCTGTTCCAAGTGTTCCTTATCTCGTCTCGAGTTAATCAGGCTTGATCGAAGAAAAGAACAGTAGTATGCACAAACACGATATCGGTCAGTATATCAACCGTGTACTCGATTTGTGTCGTCACTGTTCACTCCCGAAACACACACAGCAGTATGCAAGTTGTAAACAGTCTCCTGGTTTCTTCCATGTCACCGTACACTCGCCGTTCTTTTGTTTGCCTGATCTTATCCCGGTATATACACAATGTTCCAATTTCGCTTCGCCAGATTTTTCGCCAATTACTTTCGACTACGACATTTCTGACCCACAATTCCTTATCTCATTTAACTTGTCCTTCTCTTATATCCCTCACAGTTTGACTAATCATTTCGAATATACCTCGTATAAAATATTGGTTTTACAGCATTCCCAAGAATTTGTGTGATTTCAAGCGTATGTACTTAATTGCTTAAAAGGTTATTCGCAAAAGACATTTATTTGAAGCAAAATAGCGACCAGGTTTTACTATATCTGATAATTGATTTTATAATAAGTTGATACACTATTTTAAACACAGCTAAAGGCTACTAAGCTAAGTATTTTTTTTTTTTAGGATAATAGGCGCTTGCCCGAATGTTTATATATTCTCCAAAGCGATGTTAGAAAACGTGATACTGGTGGAGGCCCAAGGTATTCCAGCGTCGGTCGTACGGCCTTCTTCTATAGGTAAGTGATACGTTTAAATGGGGTTACCATTTAATAGCATAATGGCAGTGATCGTTACGTTAACATCTTATTGCCATAAATGTTATTTTTGCAAAAGGTTACGAGTATCTCTTCTTGTAAATAAATGTTATTTTGTCAATTAAAACTTTACATACTCTTAATATGAATCAGTGAGAATATTTATTTTTTGATCAGTTAAGGGTGTCTGGAATATCAGACAATTATTCTCAAATACTTAATCTGGAAATTCATTGAAAATAGACCAGTTTTCCTTCACTTAATAAATGAATGTCATTTTCCAGTGATGTCTTAACCAACTGTGATACTAGTCTCTCATTGACTATAATCTGTTGATAACTTAATATGTTAATATGTTTACATTTTCATAAACATATAAGAAAATTGTATCATTAGAATGAATAAAATTAATAAAATTCAATTAATTATGTTATTCTCGCCTTTAATAATACCATCTAACAAAATAAAATAAAATCCATTCATTAATTTAATTTCTACGCAACTATCTAAACGCTCGGGTTTANAATACCATCTAACAAAATAAAATAAAATCCATTCATTAATTTAATTTCTACGCAACTATCTAAACGCTCGGGTTTAGCGCTTACACTACACGAAATGTAACGAAGTGAGTGTAACTCATCTTTGTGATCACTTTTTTGTCTGTGTGTATCTGCTCCCAACCTGCTTCGAACTTTTGAATCTGTGAACCTAATATCACCACACTCGGTACTGGATAGTCCTTATCTGTAAATAGAACATACCGAATCCTTTTAAATTTGGCAGACAGATATTACTACATAAGGCTATGTAAAGTAATAATGTTATAGTGGATGCGGCATTTCATTTCAAAATTGCTCTCATGTAAACATTTTATCTTAGTAGACTATATCTAAAAAGCCATGAATAACCTTTGAGATTAAATTGGTATACTCGCACTTCATATTAAAGACATAAAATTTGTCTATACAAAGTCCTTTTTTCGTCTCCATTTTGTAAGATAATGTCATATCTTGGGGACCAGTCAGCTGATTTCCACCACTTTTTGCACACGAGTAGTACATGTAAACTTTCACATATTTGAATTTTAAAATGACCGGCCTGGAAATATTTCATGCTAATAAAACCTGCCTACCAAAACATTAGACTGATTACAAACAACGATGATAATCGTAATCCCACAGCCATAATGCTGTTGTATGCATGCATGCTAGCTAACACTATAAGGTGTTCTGTGTTATTTTCCCTGGCAAGGAACGTGTGTGTGTTTGTAATTACTCATAAGTGTTGCATGTTCTTCTATTTCATATGTATATCAAGGAACGTAGACTCATTATTTCTCTCCATTAGCTAAGATAGGCGCGCATGAAAAAATAAAGTTTTTTTTTTATATGTCAGGAAACAATGAACAGATTATTTCCAAATTTGGCGAAGAAGCTGTACTGTGGCAGGCCATATTATTATTTTATATATTTTAAGTTTGGAAGACTCTTATTTTAAGAATGGTGGCAATAAAAATAATTAATTTTAGTGTGCTATATCCACGAAACTGTGTAAGCTATTATAATTTAACTTTGTGTACTGGCAATATCTACGACAATCATCGAATGTCCTGCAACGGATAGCCTCCGAAGCATTAAACAGACAAAATACGACCTTCCTACCCTTCAGGTTTTGGTTTCTTTTTTAAAAATTTATTTAACTTTTACAATTTTTACTTCAAGCAGAGAAAAGCAACCGTCAGGAGGCGGTGAACAAACCCCATGTAAATTTGGTGTATGAAGGAGAATCCCAAGAAAATTAGTTTTTAAAAATTTCATATAATTCATTAATACAACAAAAACTTGTTACCTTTAATCAAATAGGTTGTCACACGCCACTTTAAATTTTTGAAAATATTAAACTTTAATTTTAACTTTTATCTTAAAACTTCTTTAAGATACAGTTAAAAAACAAATATACAAATATATAAATTTTTCTCTTCTTACGCCACCTTTCCCCCATAACTATTTAAAACGGAGGAAAAATCCCCCTAAATGTCTGTTCTTAAAACCACGTTTTCTCGGTCATCCAAAAACTCCGAAAATGTCTTTCGTAGCAAATTCCTGGATTCTAGTAGGACTTGTTCCCTCAATCTCTTCTTATTGGTCAGTACAAATCGCCGCCGTGCCCTGGGGGAGAAAATTTGTCTGCTTGATCGGTCATAGGAGGGTTAGAGAGAGGGTGATCGCTGCGCCAAATGCTGTCCCCTCCTATCATTTCTTGCCCAACCCGCTCGGCAGCTAGACGCAACCCTCGCTGCTTCGAAGAGGGTCCCGTTTCATCACCAGGTATGGTAAATTTCGGCGATTTTTCTTGACGGTTGAAACTTTGTACGGAGACATGTGACTCAACACCTCACAGTGCCAATACCTAATATTTTTGTCCTATATCTGAGAACATCGTCTTTTTAAACGTTGGAGGTATTAGCCATATCTCGAGGACCAATCAACTGAATGCCACCAAATGTTTCACATAAGTACTGATACAGTGGAGTATGTAACCTAACATGTCGTAGGGTGTTCCAAACATTATTTTAATGATATTAATATATATCATTTAGGTTAAAATACTATGTATGTAAAACCATTCAAATAAATCCAATCAAAATTTTTTACACTAACAGTATTCATTATAATAATTAATTATGCATACAGATATAGACTACTCTTTTGCTGGCCTTTTGGCAAAATAGACCCAGGTGAGGAAATTTTACATTTGCTATACTTTGGAACAAATACACTAACATTCTTCGAATTGTGCACACCATTAGTGCTATAGAAAGCCGTTTAAAGTTACATGTTTTAGGTGGGCTGAGACATAATTTTCAAAAAGGTGGCCATATAAATATTTAGATAATTTTGGCATATCTACTTAACAGTTAAACCAAATTCAATTTCAATTTAATGCTGTCAGTATTTACTAGAAGCATTTTATACAGAGCCTCTTTTTTTTAGGCTATTTTGTAAGATAGCACCGATAANCCTCTTTTTTTTAGGCTATTTTGTAAGATAGCACCGATAAAGAAAATACGTCTTTGATGCCATATGTCGTGGATCAACCAATCTGTTTCCAACCAATTCTTCATATAAGTTGCGCAGCATTAGGCNATCTACTTAACAGTTAAACCAAATTCAATTTCAATTTAATGCTGTCAGTATTTACTAGAAGCATTTTATACAGAGTCTCTTTTTTTTAGGCTATTTTGTAAGATAGCACCGATAAAGAAAATATGTCTTTGATGCCATATGTCGTGGATCAACCAATCTGTTTCCAACCAATTCTTCATATAAGTTGCGCAGCATTAGGCNGTCTTTGATGCCATATGTCGTGGATCAACCAATCTGTTTCCAACCAATTCTTCATATAAGTTGCGCAGCATTAGGCCATTAGTCAACGTACATTTTTTAAGTACATCAGACAACTATTCTCAAGACGATGGCCATGTAAATATTGAGACTAGTATATCCTATCATTGAAAATATTAGACCAGTTAAATCCGAAGTTTATGCTCCGAATCCTACCCCCGTGATACAGTTCATTACACTCTACTTATTTTTACGAGGTTTTCTGGGTGATAGTTCTGGGTAAGGACGTGTGTTTTAGTAAATATATCGGTGCTGTTGCATATGTTTCTGGTTTTATCTTTAATCATATTGCTATCAACGAGAAGTCTAGGTCTACTAAGCACTTTTAAGAATTTCTTTTAAAGTGATTTTCACCCATGTAGAAGAAAGTAGACTCATATCTTACGTTAGAAATAATATCGACGCCAATGAAGAGTTAATTTAATTTTTGTTGTANTAGAAGAAAGTAGACTCATATCTTACGTTAGAAATAATATCGACGCCAATGAAGAGTTAATTTAATTTTTGTTGTATAAGATTCGGGAAATTTTTAAACACATATATTATGTTCACAGTACTCCCAACATTCAGGGAACCTGTCATGGGATTGTTGGATAACCTGTATGGTCCGATATCAACAGCCTTGGGAGTTGNCTCCCAACATTCAGGGAACCTGTCATGGGATTGTTGGATAACCTGTATGGTCCGATATCAACAGCCTTGGGAGTTGACGTCGGCATTTTACATGTAAATTAATTGGAAGAAAAAAATTTATTTGACATAGTGCCAGCCGACATTGTCGCCAAGTGTGTAATAGCTGCAGCCTATTTGTCGAGCAAACGGCGAGTTTACAGTTTTAGACGTTTTCATTCATTACATCATGTGACACAGAAATAATTTATATCGTACGACGATCTTCAAAGCCATANAGTTTTAGACGTTTTCATTCATTACATCATGTGACACAGAAATAATTTATATCGTACGACGATCTTCAAAGCCATTAGATAATGCAAGGTTCTCGATGGTCAAGCATCACACAATCAGAAAGAGAAAGATTTGTTCCAGCCAACAATATACTTTTTTGCATAGGGCGAAACATATATTTAGCGGCCCCAACGAAATATTTGTGGATTAAAAAAAACTTGAAAAGCAACCTAATTGATGTTGTTCATCTAACAAAATACAGTCTTGGATAAACAAAACATATGTGTTGTGAAAAATAAAATTACACTGCAAACAAATTACTAAGTTTATCAACTGTATATATTTGTTTGACCACTAGTTTGATTGTCTTTGTTCAAAACTACAGCTTGAGTGTTTGTTAGTAGTTTTTTGACAGTTAGGAGGGCAATAAATTATGTTAATAAATTTTCTATTCTTTGTAATGGTTTAAAAATTCCAATAAATCAAGTCAGAAAATAAACTAAAAGTAAATTTGTAAAACAGAATTTGTTTCTTGAAATATACATATTCAAGAGCATTTCCACCTCATCAGTTTAGATGAGATTGCTTGGAGCTAACAACCTAGGTTCNTGCAAGGTTCTCGATGGTCAAGCATCACACAATCAGAAAGAGAAAGATTTGTTCCAGCCAACAATATACTTTTTTGCATAGGGCGAAACATATATTTAGCGGCCCCAACGAAATATTTGTGGATTAAAAAAAACTTGAAAAGCAACCTAATTGATGTTGTTCATCTAACAAAATACAGTCTTGGATAAACAAAACATATGTGTTGGGAAAAATAAAATTACACTGCAAACAAATTACTAAGTTTATCAACTGTATATATTTGTTTGACCACTAGTTTGATTGTNAAAAATAAAATTACACTGCAAACAAATTACTAAGTTTATCAACTGTATATATTTGTTTGACCACTAGTTTGATTGCCTTCGTTCAAAACTACAGCTCGAGTGTTTGTTAGTAGTTTTTTGACAGTTAGGAGGGCAATAAATTATGTTAATAAATTTTCTATTCTTTGTAATGGTTTAAAAATTCCAATAAATCAAGTCAGAAAATAAACTAAAAGTAAATTTGTAAAACAGAATTTGTTTTTTGAAATATACATATTCAAGAGCATTTCCACCTCATCAGTTTAGATGAGATTGCTTGGAGCTAACAACCTAGGTTCNTTGAAATATACATATTCAAGAGCATTTCCACCTCATCAGTTTAGATGAGATTGCTTGGAGCTAACAACCTAGGTTCTAATTTTGTTCAGACCTTAAAATTTATATATCAACCGAAACGGTTTAATGTACGTAGATCTAAAACAATATTCAGTTGCATTAAACAAATCTGAGTTTTGTTCAAACAAAAAAGAACAACAAAATATTTCACTGGCCCTNGTTCAAACAAAAAAGAACAACAAAATATTTCACTGGCCCTATACAAACAATCAATTGAATTGCGCCAAACAAACGTCGTTTGGTTCAACAAAACATTTTTCTAGCCAGTGGTGGAGGGGCCACCACTGGCNGCTGTAGCTACCACGACGTTCCATTGAAACAACACAGGAATTCTGTAAAACTGTTAACTTCAAGTTTATTTGAAGCTATTTCTCAATACTTTTAAATAGACATTTATGAAGGTTTTAAAAGGAAAGTTGCAGAGACGGCATAAAAATGAGCATTGAATTTCTGTTTCGTTGGCACAAGGTCTCGAATATCTTAAAATTTCACCACCATCATTCCAACAAACTAACAAATAAGGTTGCGAGACTTTTGTCGTGTAAAATGTGGTAACGTAAGTTTTAAGTTATTTACTTGACCGATTACTAAACTACATATTTCAATTAATCGAAACCCCTTTATTGAATTACTGCCGGCCAAATGTTCTCAAGCAAACAGAGCACACATGATTAAACGACGTGGCGCAATGCCCGTGCGGATGATAAATACTTCGGCTGAAACAAAACGCTACATCCGACCGCTGTGTATAAAGCGAACAAATTTAACAATATTATGAAAGACGTAGGTTTGAAGAGCTGAAAAGTAGCTTATTGCATTTGTATCTTTGAAGGAAGAAGGCTTGCGTTGAATAGCATGGATCGTTTCTCACTCACTGAACCTGAATATACCGGTTATTCAAAAACTCCATCACCAAACGTCGAGAGATGATGGAGAAACCCGAAACGAATAGCTTATGTTTATCAACCATGTGGCGGAAACGCATACTGAGTATGTACTGAGAATGTGCAGGTAAAGTACAAGGGTTGGGGAAGTTAGTAGGTGATTGAAAATGAAACTATGTTACATAATGGGGATTACTTTATTATTACCAAAAGCAATATGCCAGCAAATGCGAGTAAATTAAATAACTGAGAAAAACCAACGTCAGGTGCCGTGCCCAACTAAGTACAGACAACGTCCAATGTTGCGGTGATTGGACAACTGGTATGCCCATGATATGGCCATTGGGAACATTCCGTTTTCAAATCCATAAGAGTAAATGTTGATTTGAATGACGTAGTCGTGACCTCATACTCCCGGAGTTGACCTGTGCATGCCCAGTACGTACTGTTAGACATGTATGTCTTATGTCAGTAAACAGTGTGTAGCACTAGTACCTGGGTGATCTTTGTCGTTGTTTGTCTCTCTAAGATAGACTAATCTTGTGTATTCTTAAATTGAGCTCGAATTAAATTAAACCTCTTCATAGGCTATGGTAAAACATATATTTCCTACGCATCTTCCAAGAACTTGTGCATGTACATCGCCTACTCACTGCCAGCAAGTCTCCATACACACATTAGCATTCGCCCCCAAGGTCTTGAAGTAACTGCCCATCTTTCTCCTGAGATAAGAATTATCAAAGAAAAAAATTGATTACTTTATAATTGTACAAGGCGTTGTTCGCATGGAAATTATATTTTATATCATTTATATGTCTTTAAAAAGTATCCCATCTTTTTTTCCCACTTACCAATCCAAATCGCAATTTTGCTAATTTTTGGAACCCATATACAAATCCCAGCCACTAACAGAAATGAGATACTACTAATTTGCTTAAACAGTATGCCACATACTACTTCAAGAAGCATTATAAATGCACGGAAATTATATTTTATTTGAAACTGACGAATATATAAAAAAATTTGCTTATTTTGTATTTGTGCTAGAACATAATTTTTTACTGAATGTGTTTTTTATATGTATCAAGATAATATCATTCAGCCTGCTATTTATTTCATTCGTGAATTCTAATAAAAGTAATATTGTGAGTCTGACATTTAAGTAAGTAAAATTTATGATATATATTTTCAATTTTTTTTTTTGAGAAAAATATTATTGTCTTTCAGGTTGAGGCTTTCGCTAGCTGTTTGCATATGGGCAAAACTCTAAAAGAAACTATGTAGACTTTTGTGGTTTATTTAGTATTAAGCCAATTTCTTAAGTTGGGACTTGGATAAAAGATAAACACTAAACAAAACTTGTTGTAAAAACAAACTTCTAAAACAATCGACGTGTTTGAAAGCCGCCGTGGGAAGACATCAAGCATATACACAAACATATGCCGCTTGCACCTTGTTTCCTAGTCTGGGACAGGCTGTATGGAGCACCTGGTCGACACGTCCTCACCTCCATGCCTGACCTCGTATGACCCTAGTGTGCCTGCCTAGCATTTGACGTGCGCCTTCGAATACGTGGCCTTCCTAGGACGGTCGCCCTTCCTAGTACTGAGAGCACTGTACCCTTTGAACCACGATGATCTAACGACCACCAGGCTACCAGGCAGTATGGCCGTCACAAACATAAACATATGCATCCGAACAAGGAACTTCATTAGAACTTCCAAAATACTAGGGGAGTTAGTAAATACATCAATTGCTTCGGCAAGCTTGTACTAAATTTAAGAAAAAAATACGTTATCTCGTGCTGCGTAGCTCGCAAGTTAGATTAATCCTTCGCGAGGAATAAATTAAGTTTACCCGTGGTATTAACAAGCTGAGGTGGTAAATTCATGCTTTCATCGGTTTAATTTAAAAAAAACCGTAAAAGGTGTAAATAAAGAGAAAACAGCACAAATTATCGGTAAGGAAAGGGTTGAAAGTTCATGAGTGATTTGAGCATTGTGTAGACGTTAAGGCGATGGCGGCAGTGCTCCATAACCGGAACAAAGCAAAAAATTTGTTTGATCAAGAATCAAAATTGTTTTATAAAAAAAACATAATTTTTCATGGGCATATATGATGCTTTCAATAATTATTTATATATTACTGAGTCCACCATAAGGCTTTCCTGCGAAGTGAAATTATCTCTTACTTATTGAATACAAAATTAATTTGCTTGCTAATAATAGTAAAATTTCGCCGATTCTGGTGCCGAAGTTCGAATATAAATAATTGACATGGAAGTGGATTAATCTTGAAGACGGCCATGTAGTACGTTGTGGCCTAGTCATTGACAACTGTTGCCCTTGAACAAAAAATTTACAAGTTCCTAAAAATTCGANCATGTAGTACGTTGTGGCCTAGTCATTGACAACTGTTGCCCTTGAACAAAAAATTTACAAGTTCCTAAAAATTCGAGAAAAATTTCGACAAATTTATAGAAATAAAATTTTTTGTCCCACTCATTCCCACCAAGCTAGTCATAATCTTGAATTTGTGTAACTATTTTCAGTTTTTATTAAAATTGGTTTAAAGGATTTTAATAAGCTCAATTATTTATTTTGCTACAATTTTTAGGCAATCATATGTCGGATAATTACATCACACACTTTCAAAAATGGTGGTGCACATCATCTTGGTTAAATTATCAGAATGCGATTGATGCACTCACTAATTTATCCGTCTCCTCATTTTATAGCGAGCGTAACAAAATTCAGTACTCAGACATGTAAGGATGTCAGAGATCAAAACAGGTATATTTTATTAAATAATCATATGGCGGAAACTGATAACTGAAGTACATTTTGACGCTTTTGGTAACTAAACCATTTTAATCTTATTAAATTATAATGCTTTACAAAAACTATTCAAAATTGCGGCCTCCTATTTTACTACAGGCTATGCAACGACATTCCATAGCCTCTTGCACACGTTCAAATACCCCGGCATGTGCTGTGGAGAGTAAGCTGCTGCAAGCACCCGAGCAAAGAGCTCTTCCTCCAATTCAACTGGAGTCTCATACACCATGCTGTTAATTGCCTCCACACAAAATGGTCAAGAGAGGTGGGGTCAGGAGAACGAGTTGGCCAAGCAATGAGTTCACAATGGCCAATTCATTCCTGTGCAGTTCAAATGCTCCTAGATGTCACGAAAGAAATAAGGATTTGCGCTGTCATATTGGAACCACAAACGATGCCGAAAGTCAAGGGGAGNTCCTAGATGTCACGAAAGAAATAAGGATTTGCGCTGTCATATTGGAACCACAAACGATGCCGAAAGTCAAGGGGAGCATCTTAGAGGGTCTTAGACAATTGTTCTCCCGAAATCGCAGGTAAAGGTAACGACTGAGATGTAGTGTCAGCACGTATGGTCCAATTAAATAATACTTAACAAGATCTGCCCTCATTTTGACACCAAATGTTAGCTGGCAGGACAAATGAACTGGAATGAGGGTTTTCATTTGCCCATCGGTGTTGGTTGTGTTAACTGACTATTCCATCTTAGTAAACGAAACTTTTTCACGGCACATACAATGCTTTATGATGTCAGGACATATTTACTGGAGGNACAATGCTCTATAATGTCAGGACATATTTACTGGATGATGTAATACTGATGGTTATATATTAAAATACATTCTTATGGCCTCTTCTATTATAACTCGAAGTTTAAGTAATGAATTTGGTTACACTTTCTATATTCCCATATAATTTTCTGATCAATACTATTAAAAAAGTTTAAAATATCTTAAAAATTAATTCTTAATTTTGAAAAATTAAGCAAATTAAAAAAATGTACAAATTTTTAGAAATTTCGAAAACATGACCAACTATACATTAGATATACAACCACACTGCTTTCCTTCGTTTCATCCCTCTATTTACATCACCCCTCGTAAGTCCTTTCTACCTGAAATGTCGTTGGTGCAATCCATTTTTTTTATGGATAAGATATTTTTATCGTATTTGTGTAGGTACATCAACTGTCTTCCAGATCCCCAAGCATGACCCTGGTTGTGTTTACAGAATGGTTTAGGTGCCTTCCACCCTCCTACCAACAAAATGCCTAGAGCTGAAGTTTATTCTGATGTTAATAAGGTGATTTCGATTATCAAAATAACTTTATGAAAAGTGATACATTAAATAAGTGGGCCGATTATATATTTCTTCTGAACTCTCTGCAGCTGAGAGATTCGAAATTGATGTATATAGGCTAGGTTAAAAGCGAATAAACACATTTAATTGCGAGTTTTGTTTAATGTACCATGTACATATATCGTTGCAGCAATCTTTAATGCCGTGCCATCTCTGGAACAGATCTTGTGTAAAANTTTAATGTACCATGTACATATATCGTTGCAGCAATCTTTAATGCCGTGCCATCTCTGGAACAGATCTTGTGTAAAATTTGTTTACAATTGGCTTAGACCATATCCATGCTCGTCGGTGTGAGGGGGATTTTATAATAAAATAACTAATTTTCATTTCCTATTATATTTACAGTTTTACACCTAGAAATATTTTACTAATAATTAGAAAATACAACGCCATAAACGAATTGTTAACACAATATATTTTAAAAATTGAGCATGTTTTTATTTTAATATAATTAATAATTCAATTCTGGATCACTACGTTTATACTGCCTACAGACATTTCATGATTACTCAATATTTACTAATACATGATCAAAATGTCCTATGTCATATATTTACATCACTTCAAGGTCCATACCTAATCAAGTCCCACTACCTTATAGTCTAACTTGCCAGTCCCAAACTCTGCTCTCCCGATAATAACTCACTGAAACCAATAGTCGCTGTGCCATCGCCCATTGTCTTCCGTCTGGCGCTTATTGTCATTCAAGACCTCCGACACAGAATCACAAAGCGACTTTCAAAACAGAGGTGGACTGGTTCGGAAGATACTTCGAACCTCGAGTCACACCACTGGAGATGATGCCGTGAAGATTCACGCAGTCGCTCCCAAAGTAATCAAATACCGAAGGAATGACGAAAGTCCCATTATCGATAACTAGGCAGCAGTAGTGGGTTCCCTTACCCACGCCTCTGCAGGAAACTGTTTACGTCATCTTGAGGAAGCGCAACCAACCACAGGGCTCGCTTGGAGCAAGGGGTAAATTGTTCAGAGGTAAAGCATAACAGTATAAAAATACTGTGAGCAAATGCTCATGGGTGACCATTGGTGTAGAATACGTGGGAACAATGGTGTTAGGACCCCACTGGAATTACAGTGATTCTCACATACCTCCGAGTCACACATATAAAGGATTTCACTTTTACTGTAACTTGCATAATCTCTCTTAACATTGCAGTTTAGTTCAGTAAATTTTTTTTACTTCTACCTTAATATCGAATGTATTTTAAGTTATGTATTTGGGACGATGTGAGCACCACAAGAAAGCGTAGGCCAGGAGGAGCACACTAGTGTGAAAAGCTGAAACAATTTTTTTTCATATCAACAGGACTAAGAGTATAGGTGGAAGCCGCACGATGTGTGGATTATTCTTTTAATTAACAGTAATGTCATTAACAATTTTTTTTTATAATTATTAAATAAAAGCTCATTCACCAAGGCTTGCATCGTTCTCTAATTTTGTGTGGGAGTACAAGCTGAGGAGGTGTGGCAGAAAAAATACACTTTTGAATACGAACCCCTCCAGGAAAATTAAGTTTTTACACCCATGTTGGTGCAAGCCACTAAATGGACAGACTTGTGTCTTAGTGAATAGTTGCAAACATCATTGGCTGTAATCAGGAGAAGGACTGTGTGCATGATAAAGATGGTGCGAACTATATAGATGGCATATAATTTATGCATAGTGTAGAAGTTTTTGGTGGAATGGAAGGTGTGGAATATGTGTACTATGGGGATGGTGTGAGAGGTGTAAAATATTAGGGATATGTGAACAGCTCTCAATGCATAGTGTGTGCAGATGATGTGAAATGTGCTCAGGTTACATGTGTGGACAGTACATCTTGTCCAGATGATACATAAGTTACTTGTGGTGCTGGGTGCGTGGATGATATGGCCTGTGGAGATGGTCTTGATTGGATGGATGACATTGTACTGCTTGACATGTAGGACTTACTTATTGAACAACATTTTTTGAATGAAACCAAAGTTTCAAGAAGATTGTGAACGATGAGTGAGGGTGTTGGTACCATCTGGTTGTTATCATTAAGTTATGCCACAGATGACAAAGTGTTCTGGGATTGAATCATAGGTACAAACTTTCGTGTGAAGTGTGTTGTAAATTATAAAGGAGTAGTATTATGTGTAATAAATGTACGACTGCAGTTTACATGACATAATAGTGCCAGCGGCTGATTGGTCCAGTAAGAATCTCACAAGATTTCACAGTTATGGTATGCAACTGTATAAGCTACCAGGGCTGTTGGAGTTATTGGTTGGCCACTGATGTGAAAATCAGAGAAGTCTAGCTAGCTGCTACAAGTTAAATACATTATAGAGTAATTGGTTGTGGTTTACTAATATCTGTTAATACACTCGTCGACTTCTTCGGCAGAGGTAGTTGCATCACCAGCAGCATGGTAAGATCCATCGACTTTAATGGTGGATGTGCCAACGACATGTTCAGGTAACCTTTGGACAGAACCATCTAGGTTTTGGACTTTACCAACTCCAGTAATTACAAAAACATATCGATGCTGTTATAATGGCAAGAATTAATTTCCCACAAAATATATCTTACTTAAATTTCTGTAAAAAATAAACTTCCTGATCTATCTATATTTTACATCCACCTCTGAAAAAGGGAAGGGGCTTAATTTTTCATTATAATAATATGCACTCAATTAACCATGGCACTGACAGTTTGTGCTTTGTCATTTTCGTGGGGGTTCTGGAGTGTGGGTCTACCCTAGGACATATTGCCTGTAAGTTTTCATTAATTTAAAAACTATAACTTTACAAAAGCTTGTTATTTTATCTAAAAATATTAAATTGATGATATTCAAGATTCACAGAGGTGATAAAAGTCATGGCATAGCAATATGCAAATATACAGATGGCAGTAGTATCGCTAGTATCGCGTACAAAATGTATAAATCAGCAGTGCATTGGTTGGGCTTTCATTTGTAGTCAAGTGATTCATGTGAAAAGGTTTCTGACGTGATTATGGCCGCACGACGGAAATTAACAGACTTTGAACGCAGAATGATAGTTGGAGCTAGGCGCATGGGATATTCCATTTCGGAAATGGTTAGGGAATTCAACATTCCGAGATCCACAGTGTCAAGAGTGTGCCGAGAATACCTAATTTCAGGCATAACCTCTTACCATGGACAACACAGTAGCCGACCGCCTGCACTTAATTACCGAGACCAACGACGTGTGCGCAGAATGGTCAGTGTTAATAGACAAGCAACACTGCATGAAATAACAGCAGGAATCAATGTGGGACATACGACGGACGTGTCCATTAGGGCAGTGCGGTGAACTTTGGCTGTACTGGGCNAACAGCAGGAATCAATGTGGGACATACGACGGACGTGTCCATTAGGGCAGTGCGGTGAACTTTGGCTGTACTGGGCTATGCCAGCAGAAGACCGACTCGAGTGACTTTACTAACAGCACGACATCGCCTGCAGCGCATCTCCTGGGCTCGTGNTATGCCAGCAGAAGACCGACTCGAGTGACTTTACTAACAGCACGACATCGCCTGCAGCGCATCTCCTGGGCTCGTGACCATATCGGTTGGACCCTAGACGACTGTAAAACCGTGGCTTGGTCCGATGAGTCCCGATTTCAGTTGGTAAGAGCTGATGGCAGGGTTCGAGTGTGGCCCAGATCCCACGAATCCATGTACCCAAGTTGTCAACAAGGAACTGTGCAAGCTGGTGGTGGCTCCACAATGGTGTGAGCTGTTTTTACATGGAATGTACTGGGTCCTCTGGTCCAACTAAACCGATCATTGACTGGAAAGGGTTATGTTCAGCTACTTGGAGACCACTTGCAGCCATTCATGGACTTCATGTACCCAAACAACGATGGAATGTTTATGGATGACAATGCACCATGTCACCGGGCCACAACTATTCGCGATTGGTTTGAAGAACATTCTGGACAATTCCAGAGAATGATTTGGCCACCAAGATCGCCCGACATGAATCCCATCGAACATTTATGGGAGAAGATCGAGAAGTCAGTTCGTGCACAAACTCCTGCACCGGCAACACTTTCGCAATTACGGATGTCTATAGAGGCAGCATGGCTCAATATTTCTGCCGGGGACTTCCGACGACTTGTTGAGTCCATGCCACATCGAGTTGCTGCACTTCACCGGGCAAAAGGAGTTCCAACACGATATTAGGTGGTATCCCATGACTTTTGTCGCCTCAGTGTAAAGGCCGGCTGTGTAGAACATGGAATTAAAAAAAAATATTTTTAATTGTTTTGGAATTTATTTTACTATTATTTTAACTATTTATCATTGATTTAATGCCAATGAGGAGAATATAGGTAACAGTTAGTAAATGTCAAGACTCAGGTCACAAATATCAAACATTACCGCCATATAGGTCAATCCACATTTTCTCGTAATCCAGTTTATGACTCCTGCAGCAGAACCGGCCAAATTATACTACTAACTATTTTAGGATAATTAACAATATAATATTATACTATTAAGAAACAATCACAGAAAGAATGGCCATCGCCTGGGGTAAAAAATTTTTAAAGCACTTGTCTTCTAGACAAGCGACTTGCAGGTAGGTGAAACGACTTTTAGGTTATACAAATTTTCCTTTTGGAACCTTCTATTTTATGAACATTACGAATACTTAATTCCGCAGTAAAATTGGAGCTACAAATTCCTGAATCAACTCTCTCCTCTTGTGGAAATTAGTTGTAAAGTCGATTTTGTGAGTCGCAGATTTTAGAATAGCAGTCTTCCCTTGAACTGAGACGCAGTCATGTTACAAAGATTATATATGACATCGTTGTTAATAAATTGTCTCTCGCATTCTGCGTTGGGCTGGGCAATAATTTGTAGATCTTTCTGCTGTGGTCTGAAGGATTGCTTTCTGTTTATATAGTATATCTCTGATAAGTTCAAAACAATCTCAGCTGCAATTGCATTTGAATGCTCAGCAATATTAATGACAAAGGCCAACTCCAGCATACTGCTCCTACTTGTAGATTCACCCTTTCTGTGAGAAAAGTGTTCTTACAACAGGCAAAGAGTGAATTATTTATCTGCTTATAAGATTTATGTTGAAGACTTCATTTGTAATCCGGACAAATGCCAAAAATTAAGATAAAATATTTTATTGCTTACAAGTCAACAGCCTGTCAGCCACTAATAACATAAATGATAAGTGATGTGCTAGCTGCTTTTATAGTAGTTTGAATTCTCGTCACACGATCGCTCTCGTTGTGATAACCTCCTGCAGTCTGTTTACGGTAAAGTGTGCACTTTTGAAAACCCTCTCATTTGGAATAATAGTAAAAAATATATTTTATTTTAGTCTTAGACATGAATTTCTAAGTGTGGTGGAATAAGCACACTGTTTTTTATTTCTTACGTGGCAAAATTTATTTAAAAAAAGGGTTAGAGGACAAATTTATTTATGAAAGGAAAAAAAAAATGAAGCTTAAAAGTGCTCACTTTACCGTAAACAGCCTATACGTAAAATGTCACCGAGTCAGGTGCCACATTGTCAGCAGTAAGTATTTTTTATCGCCGCTTTAGTGTTTCAGTTTATTTGATAGTAAAAGAGGAAGGCATCAATTAAAATCAGTGGTAACTGTGAAGCTTCGTGTATCCCCTATAGGCAATAAGTTATGATATCGCGTGAAAGAAAAATTAATAACAATGTACTGCAGTGACAACTACATAGTCGAAAACACAAACCTAATGAATGTTTAGTGGCACAATTTAATATCTGTATGAAATTTTGATGACGTTAACGACAAGTTCTTACTTCCGGGATACTAATTTTTAAATATTAAATAAAGATTTTGCCATTTTAATTCGAAGAAAATGTATTAAATACTATCTATACTTAATGAAATAATGGTAACTGCAAAACCATAAACGTTAAAATTTTGGCAAAATATATGTATTCAGATTATTTAGAAAATTTTAAGAATTTTACTAATAAAGCTCTAAGATATTATAAAACTGACTTCGAATGTTCACAAACCAAATTATTAAGGGTTTTCCTAGTAAAGTGAAAGAGTGAACCACATTGATTCAGTTAGTAGGATGGTCATTTTGTAAAGTTATGTACTCAAAAGGGAGTACAGTTTATTGCTACAGCCTCTGTATTGTTTCTGCAGAATCTCAGAAAAAAATAAGACAGACCAGACTAGGATGCTTTCATACTCGAAAAGCAAGAAAACAATTTCCAATGAAGAAGTAAAATGTCAGTAAGTTCCAGCGCATTAGTTTCCGTTCGCTTAATGTAAAATCTTTAATTTTAATTTTAATAAGTACTAATAGTGTTTCCAAATTATACGCCTTAGCTATAAACAAGTTACATGATAAATTAATAATCATTCTGCAATGTCGTTCTTTCTGTGTTATGGTACATAATACATAATAGTTCGATTATATANAGGCAGCATGGCTCAATATTTCTGCCGGGGACTTCCGACGACTTGTTGAGTCCATGCCACATCGAGTTGCTGCACGTCACCGGGCAAAAGGAGTTCCAACACGATATTAGGTGGTATCCCATGACTTTTGTCGCCTCAGTGTAAAGGCCGGCTGTGTAGAACATGGAATTAAANTATTAGGTGGTATCCCATGACTTTTGTCGCCTCAGTGTAAAGGCCGGCTGTGTAGAACATGGAATTAAAAAAAAAAATATTTTTAATTGTTTTGGAATTTATTTTACTATTATTTTAACTATTTATCATTGATTTAATGCCAATGAGGAGAATATAGGTAACAGTTAGTAAATGTCAAGACTCAGGTCACAAATATCAAACATTACCGCCATATAGGTCAATCCACATTTTCTCGTAATCCAGTTTATGACTCCTGCAGCAGAACCGGCCAAATTATACTACTAACTATTTTAGGATAATTAACAATATAATATTATACTATTAAGAAACAATCACAGAAAGAATGGCCATCGCCTGGGGTAAAAAATTTTTAAAGCACTTGTCTTCTAGACAAGCGACTTGCAGGTAGGTGAAACGACTTTTAGGTTATACAAATTTTCCTTTTGGAACCTTCTATTTTATGAACATTACGAATACTTAATTCCGCAGTAAAATTGGAGCTACGAGTTCCTGAATCAACTCTCTCCTCTTGTGGAAATTAGTTGTAAAGTCGATTTTGTGAGTCGCAGATTTTAGAATAGCAGTCTTCCCTTGAACTGAGACGCAGTCATGTTACAAAGATTATAGATGACATCGTTGTTAATAAATTGTCTCTCGCATTCTGCGTTGGGCTGGGCAATAATTTGTAGATCTTTCTGCTGTGGTCTGAAGGATTGCTTTCTGTTTATATAGTATATCTCTGATAAGTTCAAAACAATCTCAGCTGCAATTGCACTTGAATGCTCAGCAATATTAATGACAAAGGCAAACTCCGGCATACTGCTCCTACTTGTAGATTCACCCTTTCTGTGAGAAAAGTGTTCTTACAACAGGCAAAGAGTGAATTATTTATCTGCTTATAAGATTTATGTTGAAGACTTCATTTGTAATCCGGACAAATGCCAAAAATTAAGATAAAATATTTTATTGCTTACAAGTCAACAGCCTGTCAGCCACTAATAACATAAATGATAAGTGATGTGCTAGCTGCTTTTATAGTAGTTTGAATTCTCGTCACACGATCGCTCTCGTTGTGTTAACCTCCTGCAGTCTGTTTACGGTAAAGTGTGCACTTTTGAAAACCCTCTCATTTGGAATAATAGTAAAAAATATATTTTATTTTAGTCTTAGACATGAATTTCTAAGTGTGGTGGAATAAGCACACTGTTTTTATTTCTTACGTGGCAAAATTTATTTAAAAAAAGGGTTAGAGGACAAATTTATTTATGAAAGGAAAAAAAAAATGAAGCTTTAAAAGTGCTCACTTTACCGTAAACAGCATATACGTAAAATGTCACCGAGTCAGGTGCCACATTGTCAGCAGTAAGTATTTTTTATCGCCGCTTTAGTGTTTCAGTTTATTTGATAGTAAAAGAGGAAGGCATCAATTAAAATCAGTGGTAACTGTGAAGCTTCGTGTATCCCCTATAGGCAATAAGTTATGATATCGCGTGAAAGAAAAATTAATAACAATGTACTGCAATGACAACTACATAGTCGAAAACACAAACCTAATGAATGTTTAGTGGCACAATTTAATATCTGTATGAAATTTTGATGACGTTAACGACAAGTTCTTACTTCCGGGATACTAATTTTTAAATATTAAATAAAGATTTTGCCATTTTAATTCGAAGAAAATGTATTAAATGCTATCTATACTTAATGAAATAATGGTAACTGCAAAACCATAAACGTTAAAATTTTGGCAAAACATATGTATTCAGATTATTTAGAAAATTTTAAGAATTTTACTAATAAAGCTCTAAGATATTATAAAACTGACTTCGAATGTTCACAAACCAAATTATTAAGGGTTTTCCTAGTAAAGTGAAAGAGTGAACCACATTGATTCAGTTAGTAGGATGGTCATTTTGTAAAGTTATGTACTCAAAAGGGAGTACAGTTTATTGCTACAGCCTCTGTATTGTTTCTGCAGAATCTCAGAAAAAAATAAGACAGACCAGACTAGGATGCTTTCATACTCGAAAAGCAAGAAAACAATTTCCAATGAAGAAGTAAAATGTCAGTAAGTTCTAGCGCATTACTTTCCGTTCGCTTAATGTAAAATCTTTAATTTTAATAAGTACTAATAGTGTTTCCAAATTATACGCCTTAGCTATAAACAAGTTACTTGATAAATTAATAATCATTCTGCAATGTCGTTCTTTCTGTGTTATGGTACATAATACATAATAGTTCGATTATATANTGATAAATTAATAATCATTCTGCAATGTCGTTCTTTCTGTGTTATGGTACATAATACATAATAGTTCGATTATATATATGTTTTAAACAATCATCTACACAAACGTATCTCGTATGGTAATAGACTGCAGGACAAATAAAACAGTGCACCAAGGAGAAACCACGTGAATCCACGAAACTATGTAAATAGCGAGATTACGCGTNGCAGGACAAATAAAACAGTGCACCAAGGAGAAACCACGTGAATCCACGAAACTATGTAAATAGCGAGATTACGCGTTGGTATGCACATGATCCCATATTGTAGTTTTTGCATGTGACCTCACACCTGGGAGTGGCGCTACGAGCACCTACCACCGGTAGTAGACACTGACGTATATATGACGTATAGATGACGTACAGATCCATTGTTGGTGTACTTGTGTGTCCACGAACCATTTCCCGGCACCTTGCGAAGAGAACATGCGATCGCAGCGTCCATTAAGTGCACTGCCATNTGTGTGTCCACGAACCATTTCCCGGCACCTTGCGAAGAGAACATGCGATCGCAGCGTCCATTAAGTGCACTGCCATTAAATCTGCAACAGTGGCTGCTCCGTATGCAGTCATGCTAGGCTAGAGCAGCGCGGAACGCCACAGACTGGCGATGTGTGGTGTTTATTAATGAGTGCCGCTTCGTTATGTGGATTGATGAGAATCGTGCCCAGGCGTGGAGCGCCCCTGGTGGATACCACAATCCCAATCTCACTATGGAGCAGTACAATTACCCCATGGCAGGCATTATGGCCTCCGTATCCATAGACTGCGATAGCCGATCCGCACTAGTCATGTTTCATGTAACAATGACGCCCTAGCAGTATGTGGATGAGATTATACGCTCCCATCTGCTCACATTTGTGGTCGGGATTACACATACGATATTTCGGCATGACAACACCCTATCGTAACAAGCTTGGGTCACCCAGAACTATCTTAGCCATGTCCAAAAAAAAACAATGCCGTGCCCGCTCTCCTCACAGGTCACCATTCTATCATTTGTTGCGCTAGTTGAAACGCCAGCTGCCACCGTGCCACAGTATCCAGAATTTGAAGCACACCGTGAAATCATTGTGTCCCATCTGCTTCAGGACAACATGCAGTGTCTGCTGTACTCCATGCCAGACCGTGCTGCAGTGTGTATTGTTGTGCGAGGAGGTGCGACTCACTAATGAACATGGTCTAACAGCGTACCACAGATCCATATGTTATTCTCATGCTGCTCTATGTTTGTGACTATGTGTATTACACATTTGTACCCCAACTATACCAGGTGTTTCACTGGGAAATGAGAATACGTTAAGAGATGTTGGTATGGACCATTCATAAGGGAAAAGCATCAATAAGCATATGCTCTATTCGTAAAGGCGTCCGAGATACAACTCTGTGAAACTGAGTGGAATGGGAACGATACAGGTGATAGTAAATAAACATATCATTACATGTAGGGTTTCATTTGTGTAAATTGTCCCTTACAACACATATTCACAAATACCACCGCTAGCTTCTATGTATTTTGCAACTCGTGTAGCCATATGCTGTGTTGCCTATCGCAGTTGGTGTCCACATTCTGTTTAACATGCGCACAAGCCTTTAACACGCGAGAAAGTAATTCCTTCCTTCCTTCGTGCTTTATGCTTGTAGACTTCGGTCTTCAACCAACCCTACAAACAATAATATAGCAGAGCAAGGTCGGGTTACCGTAAGTGTCACACAGCTGTATCTCGGACACCATTTCAAATGGGCATATGGTTATTGATATTTTCCATTCAGAATGACTTATACTATCACCTCTTAACGTATGTCCGTTTCCCCTGAAACATCGCATATAAAGTATCACTACCACCCGTTGCATCATTCTGTGTGAACTATTTTTATTGCCCTGGTATATATTTTATAGTTCTTTATGTCGCGGGAAATATTATTATAATTTTTTTAAATAATTTTTGCTCTAATGCCAGTTTTTCTTGAAATGTTTTTTTTAATAGCAGCATGTCTGGCTAAACATATTATAATGTTTATTTCATTTCACAGCAGTGCCAATGAAGGCATCACTATTTACAATTCTGCCATATCAGATAACAACCCACTCACACTGAAGGGGTTTATAGAACCCTTGTATGGAAATGGGATGGATATCGAAATAAGGGGAGTGCATCTGGCACCCATTCCTGATAAAATTGTCCAACTACAAGATCTACTTGTTCCTCGCATTTTTTCTGCATTTTCTGCCAGGATGTCTGCTAGATCTCGGCCTGCGACTGAAGAAAAAACCTCCAACGTAAGCGAGCTTTGGGACATTTTGCTGAAAGTGTACGGTGTATGTTATAGTTAAATATTATATAAGAATGTTGTTTCCATTTAAAGAGAAATGGATATTTTATATCCACTTTTCTAACCAGTTTTTGTGTACAAACAAATGCTTACAGTTTCCCTGTAAATATGTACTTTAAATAATTGTGTACATTTAGGCCAAGCCCTGTACCTTAAGTTAAGAAAATGTTGAGAATTCATTTGAAGACAAGCTATTCTTCGAGTTGAGAGATTTGGGCGGCTCTTAACTACGAGGTCTTGAGAGCCAATGAGGGTGAAATGAGGTGAGAACGGAGCAGTGCCGGAATGCAAGGGCGGGGGAAATGAGAGATCCCCGAGAAAACCCGCCAAACAGTGGCATCGTCCGGAACGATACCTACTTGCTTAAATCTGGGAGTGTTCTAGTCGGGGATGTAACCCGGTTCGCCTCGATGGGAGGCGAGCAGACTAACTAACCGTTAAGCCACAGCGGCTCCATATATTCTTCGAGCTCCTAGTGCCGCAAAACCACAAATTGTGAACTTCCACTTAATCCTCGACTAAAATCATGGTTGCCAACATTTGAATCAGTGGTTTTCCTACATTGCTGAGAGGGGCTGAGGTTAGTGCAGGGACTGGAGCGCTCATTCTCACCAGGGTGAGCCGGGGTCGATTACCGGCGGGGTCGCTCCCAGGTTTCCACACGTGGGAATAGTGTCTGACAATGCCGCTGGTCAGCGGGTTTTCTCTGAGATCTCCCGTTTCCCCTAACCAAGCTTCCGGCGCTTCTTCATATCCATCTCATTTTAGATTCCATATATTTACATTCATACAAATAAAATAAACCCAGTTATTTTTAAACTAAAATTATAGAAGCTGAAAGATATTTCCGAAAGATATCCTAACTCTCGTAAGGGATGACGATGCATCCTCCGCGCGTCACTAACAAGTGATGCGGGACTCGCTTTAAAGCCCAGTTCATAGAAGCATTTAGCTCTGCAAGGAGGTCGCCATTTGATATTGTAGTTTTTTTGTATTTGTAGATTATTCTACATTGTAATAAGTCGCCCGTGACATAGATTCAGAAATTATTATTATATAAAATTTATACACAATGTTTGTTTAGTAAAAATGTGTAAATTGTTATGTTATTAATGCGTTTAATATAAAATTTACCTATGCATTTTAAGAATTTCAAATTCTGAGTCAATAAATTTCTTCTTTTTTTTACTTCAGCCAAAAATCATATTTAGATTAAGACTTAGTTATTTTAATTTGCCAAATATTACAACTCTAAGACCAAGCAATGTAAAAAAAATTAAATATACATTAGGGTCACCCAAAGATCAAAACTACGAAAAAGCATTTCCTTATATCAAGAAGATTTATAAAAATCCAGAACTTTATATATTGGCCCACAATGTACCGTACACTAAATTTTACTCTGCCGCTTTCATTCCTAGCAGACTGGCAGTCAATATGATGGTAAATTGGCAGTGTCCTTGTGAAATCTTATTTACTATATAACGTACAATAAATAGTGTTCATTCCAGTAACCAACATTTTGNCCTTGTGAAATCTTATTTACTATATAACGTACAATAAATAGTGTTCATTCCAGTAACCAACATTTTGGGTGCTGCCTAAGTAAGGTTACGTTTCAATAAAGGTCATGAAAACTACTATCGATGAAAAAATATTTCGTCCATGTCTTCAAACTATGTGGGCGTCGTTATATTAAGGCAAATTTAATTTAACTAACCTAAATTAAGGCTACCTTTTATGACGTTTTAGCAATCAAAGTGTTAGTCTGTCCCATTTCTCATAATTGTATGAGTACAAACTGGGACATACCACATCGTATACATTTCGCAATGCGGTGACAGAGTAGGGGGTAGACGCTATCTCAGTACGAATAGTGCCCCAGTGGTCTGAGCCACTCTGCTGTGAGTAACTACTTTAGGAGGCTGAATGCTTTCGTCTAGCAGAGTTGATCAATTAAATTATTTTCAGAATTTTATCTGTTTTCAAAAATATTTCTGAAATATTATATTTTTTAAAGTACTCCCTACAGGGGTTTGAAAATTTTCATATCTAAAATATTTTTAAAAAAATGTTATCTTGTCATTTTAGTTATAGATATTCAGTTTTGTATTTTCGGGTTTGAGCTCATCCCAATGTTTTCCTGAAGTCAAGATAATGGCCATGCGATCCAAAGTGGCCGCTATCAAATTTCAAATTCAACGGAATTCAAGGTCAAGTACCCGACATTACGGCCTGCATAGCATGCAACCGAATCCCTTTTCGTATACTGCTGTGTACATTTCCTACTTACATTAACTGAAGACAAAAAATTATGACTTGTCGAGTGATTGCTTCAAATTTATATAGTGTAAATATATTTGTTTGTACAAAGTTTTATTATTCAAGATTGCAAATTAAATAATGCCTACACGTCAACCCGAAAAAACAGGTTTTTTTCATTAACGGAGTTCATTAAATAGGTATCATTTATAAAAGTGTTACGTTCCCATCGATCTGGTTTTCGAATGCGATATTTAATGACTAGGCATAAATTTTAAACTGGAAGTAGTGAATTATACAAGAACAAAATTTCATAATAAAAAAAAAGCTAAGTTTAATTCACACTTGGAAGATTCTTAAAATCGCACCCACCTTTGTATATTTTATTATTGGGTAGTAAGTGCGTGAATATTTCCTATAACTAAAGCGTAATGAGAATTTCTGACAAAGTACTCTAAATTTGTCAGAAGTTCAAAGTAAAGTGTTTCTGTAAAACACACTAACTTCAATAAATGTTACTTGACAGCTGCCAGAAATGTGCACTGAAACACATTTACTTTTTCCAGGTTCCTGAAGATGTACAGGAAAAGACAAAAATATGCTCTACACACGGGTTGTTTCTCCAAGCGAAACATAATGTTTCTTACCGATAACACATGAAAAATGTTAAACAAACTTGATGTCAGAGACCAGGAGATGTTTTCATTTGACACTACATTAATAAACTGGCCTAAGTTTCTCTTGCGCAGTAGTATAGAGGTTAGAAAATACGTGTTGGATGGCAGGCTTCATTCCGATGAAGATAAGTCTTCTCGCTCTTTGAAGTAAGTATTATAAAATTTTAAAATTATATTTTTAATTAATTGGCATTTTAACTAAAGCATCAACTTAATTTCTTCGATACATTGACAAAATTTAATTTTTTAGCTCCTTGGTATAGGCAAGTGACCAAAACAAAAACCCTGCGAATTTTACTTATTCTACTTAAATATTGTTAGATTTATTTGCCTAATTTGTCATTGATAATTTGCAAAACAGTGTTGCATAATCATCAAATTTGTTATGTAATATGAATTTTCCCTAATTTTCCATTCAGAGGACTTGTGTACTCTGGTGTACTCTGAAGTTAGCATATGTGTAGATTTATTTAAGTAATAAAATATAAACATATATCAATCAATATTTTATGTGAATACAGTGCGTATATGTTGTAAAGCTACTATTGAAAAAAATTGTAAATTAAAAAGTGGCAGATTGTTAATGTTTTTGTCTCTCGCAACTTTTGTTTTTACTGTGTGGTGCGTACTGGTAAGGGCTGTTCATTGCAAAGTGTGCACTCAGGCTAAGTTTCTATTTTCAACCCATTGGCTGCGTATATTTCAGCTTTCCTATCAGAATAAACAATGCCATGTTACTTTCAACTGGTGATTACATCAGCTGATTCATACTCATTAAATAAACAGGGAAAATTATTCAATATTGTGATCAGCACTAGTACCACATACACGATAGTTACATTAAATAATATATTTATTCTTGTTCCATTCTTTTTCTGTTTAAATATAAATCATTGCTTTTAACAGCAGTCAACACTTCCTATATATTAAGATAATATGTTTGGTTTAGATTGTCAACAGAACAGTAGTAGAAAAATACATTATTTCTCTTCCCGTAATTAAAACAACACCTTTACGTTTCAAAAATTCACCTTTAAGAAGTGTGAAAAGCTGAAGCGTTCGCCAGTCATATGTACGCGCGTGTCATAAGAAAGGCATGCTTTTAGTTACCACGGTGTGTTTACTTATTCATGCAGAAGACAACATGCTTTAAACAATCAGTAAATTACCAAATAATTGTATTTAACAACATGTAGTAGTAGAAATACAATACACAAATACCTCGGAGATGAGTATTGCATACATAACTACGCACAAGCAAATGACGACAGTTGCTATTACATTGTGTGTAACAAAAACAATTGTAAGGTTACTCAGTGGCGAAAAAGAATTAATCCAAAATTTTATAGCATGTTTCCAGAGTAATATTTACATCTCGGTGAAAGTTTAGGGGAAATTCGTCAATCTACGACATTTTTAAAGCTCATAATAATAACATGTGCTAAGGCCTTCTGCTCACATATAAAATTAAAATGCTGGCACTGATATGAATGTGACGCGTGGCGTGTGCTAGGATAGGCATTGCACTGTGTCTACACATTGCTATAGTTAGCCAGGGTAGGCAGCTAGCCAGGGCAGGCAGCTGACAACGAAACTTCCGGGGATTCCCCCTCGGGGCTGTCCCGAAATTCCAGAGAAACAGGCTAAGTCCCGACCAGATTGCTCGGGGAAGAACCCCGCGCAACGCGACAGAATTAGCTGATATGCGGCCCTCGACGAAGGAAGCAGGAGAGCCTCCGACGAGAATTAATGCAGACCACAGCTTCACAGGAATCCCCGAGACGTCCAACTTAACCCTCCCTCCAGCCTAGTCGGAGCACACAAGCTGCTGACGAGACACAAAATCATGCACGAAAATGCGCGAGGTAACAGGGGATTTCCCGCCCTCTCTCTCTAGAAACAGCTGACAGTTAACTAGAATATAGCGGGGCACGAGTTAAATTCAGGAGCAGCCGAGGCAGGATGTCAGTTGTTCAGAGTCAGTTGAATCCATGCAGTCGGGAGGCGCTGGACCAGGGGAAGTTGAATCCCAGCTGCTGGACCAGAGTAAGTGAGAATCAGTCAGGCAGACATATCGCACGTAGAAAGGCGGCAGTCGGTGAGTCAGTCGAGGCCAGGTTCGGATCCCGGCCGAGCCAATTGTCGCCAGGCGAGACGGGAGTTGTTTGGCGGCACAGTCGCGAGACGAGTTAAGTGTTCAGCCGTGACGGGAGGCGAAGGAGACACAGGAGTAGGCAGTCGTGTGACGGGAACAGTGCAGAGAACTTATGAGTAAATTCCCAGAAACGAGTGGCAGCCCCATACCGAGAGGCGCCATTCCCCGAGAAAACGTAGTCGTGCGCCGGATGGCGACGAGGCAAGCAGTCAGTCAGTCAGTAAGTCAATTGTGACGTCACAGGAGAGAGAACATAGGAACAGCAGAGACGTTAATGTGTAAATTTCCGGGACAAACCAAGTAGAAGTGCCGAGAACTTATGAGTTCATTCCCTAAAAATAGTGGTAGTTTCCGAGGCGGAGAATTCGGGTCGGAGGGGGGGGGGCGAGACGGGTCGTGGCAGACGTCGACGTAGGAGAGGGAAAACGAGGTCTCCAACGAGGAATACCAGCCGAGATCAAAGAGACATCACAAGTCCCGGGAAACCAATCCCGGACTTCCGATAAGGGAAGCAGATCTGACACAGCTACTTCAACCAAAGGCATCGATGAGTGGACAGCTTCAACCGAGGAATGCCACACCGAGCGAGAGGGAGAGTCATGCCGGACGTGGTAGGGAGTCAGTCGAAGCCGAAGGAAGAAGCCAGCTGAGTACAGCACGCCAACGAGAGCCAGTCCGAGNGGTAGGGAGTCAGTCGAAGCCGAAGGAAGAAGCCAGCTGAGTACAGCACGCCAACGAGAGCCAGTCCGAGGGCCTTTAAAAGGGCCACCTCAATCACCAGACCTCAACTCACCAAAACCCGCAGTCACAGATAAGTAGAAACGTCTCCATTCAAGAAACCTTCTCCCGGCGCATAGTATTCCGCCCACCAGCCCTTCAAGCCTACGACTTGTAGGGGTGCTCAGTCTCGCAAGTGTGTGTATAAATACCTATGTTACCTTCAGGCAAATAAAATACTTGTGTTTTAACTAACGGAGAATGCGCGTATTTGTGTACCCCTTACTCAACAACGACAGGTGCCCTTAATCTGCACCAAGTAAAGTAACTAAAGTTTAAATCAGGTGGCCCAGTAGCGACCACCATAATTCCACCAGATTAAGAAAAATATAATACCTAGCCGATGAGGATGTATTTCGAGAAACTGCACCCACACATTTCATGCAGGAACTAGTTTTATCCCAAATGTTTTATTCTGAATGCAAGTCGTGGAAGCCAGTTATTTCTGTTTGGAAAATCAGTTCATTCAATTTAAACCGCAATGCAGGCGTAATAATACTAATTTAATGTATTCCTAAAACCCTAAAAATATTTTACGTGGGGTATAAAATATTTGCATTCATTTTTTGTTTTAAAGGGGGTGACATATGACCCGAGGTATTTTCTCTTAAACAGGGAAACGCGTAGATGCTAAAGAACACATGCACATATATTAAAGATTTCAGAAATTCAACATAGGTCGCAAATCACTCAGAAAATGTATAGTAATGTTTTTATTTACTACGTTAATGAATACATTATTTCAGGAGATACAAACTGTCACTTACAATCACGTTAGTAATGTAATAATTTATTGTTGACACACGAACGCCGACCAGGAAAAAAACAGAACAATGAACAAGCTAACTTGGACGTTGCAAAAGCCAGCTGATTATGTTGAAGAATCGCAAATATAAGTGTGATGCAATCAAGACAAATTTTATTTGTATTTGCATACAGTAAAAATATGCTGAATTTTAGGTGTTAATTTTTATAACTTTGTGTTAATGTAAAACATTAAAACATGGAACACCTTCTCATAGTTCGCTGCCAACTTTCCTGTGAATATTGTGGTCATTACTTACGTTAAAATAAACGCAGCTACGGGCAGTAATTTTTTTCATAGGTTGATTTCAGGAGTGCTCACTTTATCGTGAGCCACATTTAGTAAGAATGACTTTGACTAAAGCCATTTAAAAGATTACATTTTTGCGAACAATTTTCGTTTTTCTCTCAGTGACCACTTCCATTGTTTTCTGACACTATTCCCATTGTTAAAATTTGAATAGTATTACATAAAAATAGAACACCTTAAATTTTATTTAAATAAAGTCACAGTAACATATAAAGTCANAAATTTGAATAGTATTACATAAAAATAGAACACCTTAAATTTTATTTAAATAAAGTCACAGTAACATATAAAGTCATAGTAAGATATAAAGTCAAAATAAAATATAAAGATATGTTAAGATTGAAAGTCAAAGTAAGTTGAGGGTGAAGGGACGAGAGTATGGTGCAGCACCGGAATGCAAAGACGGGGGAAACGGGAGATCCCCAGAAAACTAATTAACAGAAGCATCGTCCGACATGATCCCAACGCCCGAAAATCCAGGAGCAGCCCCACAGGGTATCGAACCTGGTAGGCTTGGTGGGAGGCGAGCGGTCTAGCCACTGCTCTAACCGCGGCTACCTTCACGTTTGGTATTTACCAAATGTCTAATTTTGTATCATTCTAATGGTTATACTCACGCAAAAACAAATAGTAAATATTACATATTCGATATTATGATCTCTGAGCAGTACATGTAGGTACATGAATTGCTGAAAGTGTTTACTGTACTTGCTATCTGTTAAGTTTATAGGTGCCTTCACGATAGGGTGCAATAGACAGTATGATACTTCGTGAAAGCGGTTAGACACTAATTAAAGTTT
Organism: Clitarchus hookeri; assembly: GCA_002778355.1. NCBI lineage: Eukaryota > Metazoa > Arthropoda > Insecta > Phasmatodea > Phasmatidae > Clitarchus > Clitarchus hookeri. The sequence goes on from NQII01003080.1 coordinate 57,381, forward strand.
ATGAACACGAAGTAAATTATATTTCCCTTATCAATTAATACCAATGAAGTAATGGAGGAATACACCTATGCAAGAACTACCTTCACAATATTTGGATTGAGTATATTTCGTACGGAAGTGTATAGCAACCTTACAGAGTAGAACCTAAATTGTTTTTACGGTTCGTCTTATACTTCATACTTTAGAATAAAGTTAAGTTACACAGATTCTTCATCTTCTGCGCAAGTGTCCAACATTAACCTACTCCAAACAACACAACTGTCAAAGTCACGTGGTCAACAGTGATGAACTTTATTGTTTATATATCTTTTACAAAAAACAAGCACTTCCATACGTATAAAGTAATTTTGCCAATTTTGCTTTAATGTAACTGCATTAAATATTGGTTAGAGTATGTATACTGTACAAACATCTCAAAGCACTTGTTTACATAAGCAGTGCTCTAACCTCAAAGCCTATACACGTCGTTTATAACGACAGGCGTGCTGGCAGCAAATAATTTCCGTGCTGGGACAGAGAGTAATGTTTTGCGTAGCCAGCGAGATCGAACTACCCCATAAATCACTCTACGCTTCATACACATAAGGAATTCACCATTGAAGAGCTCTTGCAATCTCGCGACTATCCTTAACGAATTAGCAACATGTTGTGGTTTTGTTTCAGGCTTTACATGGTCCACTTAACCTTGAAGTATTTCTTCTACGGATTGCTTCTCTGGATAGTATGGCGTGTGCTGAGACTTTACACGCGTGACTTGTTCTGATAGTTGAATGGAACACGAACACTTACATTTCAAATTGCAGCGAAGTATGCAGTATCCAGAAAATACAATATTGTTTTAAGAATGTCCACAAATTTTGTAATAAAAATTACAGGGAAAATAAATATATAAGTACATTACTTCGAAAGTGTTTAACCTTATTCCCTAGTAGTACCACAAGAATCGCCATAGACTACATAAATAGTTATTAATAGTATGTTCTGTTGCAAGAAGACAAGATGCAGCTATCTTTGATGATGTAGCGAGTCAACCTCCTGCTCTGTAATTCATTACCGACGTCGGCCATTTTCCCAGTAAGTGGGAACTTTCCTTCTCAGTAATTCCTGGACAGTAGCAACCGTTTTGTTCCCTATTTCACGCTCTTGCATTCCAAGCACGGGGGTTTTCTCCGTGTCGTCCCGAATTCGATTGTATGGTTTGTTGTTGCTCTGACATTCCGATTTAATTTTCTTATGCTCGCACCTTCCTTTCTTTCTCTCACCGTCTTGTTCCTAACGTCACACTCTTGCATTACAAGCGAAGGGGTTTTCTCAGAGTCTTCCCAAATTTGAATATCTTGTTTGTTCATGCTCGTACATACCAATTATTTTACTTCATGCTCACTCATTCCTTCCTTTCTCTCTCTTGCATTCCATCCCTTGGTTTTCTCATATTCCTTCTGGTATCCTTATTTTCTCTTGCATTCTATCGCTTGTTTTTTCATATTTGTTCTGGTCACTTTTGCTTTCTCTCTCGCCTTCGTGTCTTTCTCCCACGCCTGCCGCCAGTTGACTGCCATAGGCAACCATCTTTGATTCTTGCACCCACTACCAGCTACCGAAGTGTGTGAAGTTCTACCATTCACAGCAAGGGGCACTGGTATCTATGATATCATTGTGTGCGATAGTTCACTCGTTGCCTGCAGGGGTACGCTGGCCTCGGGGGAGTGGAGTTCAAACAATGGGAATTTTTAGGTGTTTGTGAACTCAAAAAATGCAGGTGGTGTGCAGGATTGTTTCGGCCACCCTTGGGTCGCCAGTCCGACACCTTGACAACACGACCGCTATTGTATGGGATTTTTTGAAGACAAAATAACATAAATATGCATACTGGCCTACGCACTTGACAGACAAACTTTTTTATAACGAAAAAATTAACCTTGTATGGATACAAGAAGAAATATAGTAAATACTCGTTTCATAATTCATAAAATAATTAAATACATAAATCCGCATTTCTCATATGTATAAAATATATTTACAAAAATTGATAGTGCAAAAAAATAATACCATCAGTCTACGGGATTTTAGGAGAAGAATTAACATACTTACACACACATTCGGCAGACAATAAACGTGCAATCACGAAAAAATCCCAATTGTATGCTTATGAGAAGAAAAATAGTAAGTGTCTCGTGCTCTATCATTCCACCTCTGTCCTCATAATCCTTGTAGCATCCTTTCACACGGTCTTCTGGTGGGATACCCTAGCAGGGACAGGTCTCATACTCTGTCATTCCACCTCGGTTTTCTGATATAAGTAAATGACAGACTACCCCTTCCAGCCTCATCTTAAATAGAATATCCATTCCCTAAGTCTGTGAATACAATTTTATCATGCCTAACGACCGCATGCTCACATTCGAGTGTACCTTCCCGCCTAAACCAACACTAGTTAATTTGTAAAAAGCGTCGATGAGTGCATCATCCTTGGTCCACGGGTGAATAGTAAGTACGTGTCGAGTTCAAGACAACACTGCCGGGCGGACCATGTCCGAATTTAAGCAATGCTCTAGACAAGCAATCCATTGGTTCCAGATGATTGAATCCCTGAGAGGAGAAAGATAAAGATAAAGAGCAGTAGCATTAAAAAAAAGTAGCAAGGCACTCTACCCTTGTACGCAAATGCAATGGCCGCCTTCAACTGAATAGCATTTGTGTAGGATACTAGACATATTTTTACATAATGCGAATACTCGCAGCCGCCAGACCGAAGGACACATCTGGCTGGCCTCTTAAAAAACTGAATAAAATTTGTGTATGATGATAGACATATTTTTATATAATGCGAGCCTTTGCAGCTGCCGTACCTAAGGACATAGCTGGCTGACCTCTTAAAAAACTGAATAGCGATTGTCTAGGTGGCTCGACATCGTTTTACATATTGCGGGCACGCAGCCGCTGGACATATCCTCGAACAAGAGACGAATTAAATCGCCGTCACACACAATAGAGATGTGAACACAGGATGCAGTTGGCTGACCAGTTAAAAAAAGCAACAATGCGTATCGTATCTCGCACGTGCCGTAACCTTCCAACCGTATAACGTATGTGTGGAGAGTGCATGAGGGCATTTTATATAATTTTGTTGCAGCCATCGCACCTCGGAATTAAAGCATCATCATACAGCATATCTGTGGGATGCAGGTGATTGGATCCTTAAAAAATCAATTCACATCACCCCTCGCACGTGCTCTCCAGACAACAGGTAAGTATTTAGTGTAGCATGGGTGAAGGAAGCACCCGCACATCATGATATCTTGGTCGTAAAATCGTCCATTCAGCTGTTCACCATTCAGATCGACGAGAAGATACGTGCGTGGTTCCTGATGGCGGATCTTGTTAAGCCTGTAGACTTCGTGGCTCTAGTTCAGATGGATCATTTGCAAATGTTCTCTTCACTCGAGATATTGAAACATAGTCACCAATTTTCGATTTAGCATTGTNTCAATTCACATCACCCCTCGCACGTGCTCTCCAGACAACAGGTAAGTATTTAGTGTAGCATGGGTGAAGGAAGCAGCCGCACATCATGATATCTTGGTCGTAAAATCGTCCATTCAGCTGTTCACCATTCAGATCGACGAGAAGATACGTGCGTGGTTCCTGATGGCGGATCTTGTTAAGCCTGTAGACTTCGTGGCTCTAGATCAGATGGATCATTTGCAAATGTTCTCTTCACTCGAGATATTGAAACATAGTCACCAATTTTCGATTTAGCATTGTGTCTGTCCAATCTCTTCTCATCTTTGAACAAAGTTGGCAGCAAAGAATAATACTTAAAGTCCTCTGGTTGCATGTGGATGGACCGGTGCAATGGCACATTTTAGTCGTAAATCAAACCAAGTAGTAGTCCAGCCAATTGTAAATACTCCGTGACAAAAATTCACGAGTTATGGCATTTTTGAGAGCGTGGTTAAATCTTTCCTCGATAGAGGCCTTCTTATCGCTGAACATACTGTAGTGATTGCGTTTATTTGCATCCATTAGTGAACGGAAGGCGAGATTGAAGAATTCTCTGCCAAGATCCGTCTGCATATTTGTATGTGGCCCTTTATCTTGTAAAATAGTCTTCATAGCAGCAGCTATAGCTTCGCCGCATTTCTGGCGAACTAGTAGTGCCCGTCCATATTTACTGAAACAATTTATACCATCAACATGTGTCTATAGTCCTTATTAACAGAGGCATACTGTATCATTTCAACTGGGTCAGATTTGTACAGATCTCGAAGTCCAAAGATGAGTAATATTCGCCGGCGATAATTACGAAGTGCAGGACGGTGAAGCTTGGTGGCGATCTGTGGACATGACATTAGTATATGTAGCCACCTTCAAGCAATTATTCTCCAATATTCACATTCTCATTCGTATGCGATTTATTGCCAGCCCGCTGAGATGCAATTAGCAGTCGTAGATGTGATACAAGCCCATTCACATCATCCCAGAACACATACTCGAGCTTACTGTCCCCATCAAGCTTCGAAGTCAGGCCCGAGCTGCTCTATATGCCGATGTCCGGAAACACCTCGGCAACAATACCAAATTTCGGATGTGTCTCATCCTTATATGCACTGCTGGTTGCATCACTGTTAGTGAAATGTGCACTTGTGAGACTAAGTGATCTCTTGTACTGGCGAAGAGCCTCTCGCGAGAACCCGACATGCTCTCGCTTAACCAACAATTCATAGAGGCTTGGGAACGCCCGCATTGCTTCATCGTCAATCTGTATAAAATAATTTGGTAGAAAAAAAATTAGCTTTTTCTCCAAGTACCATTTCTTATTGATTATATAAACGCCATACATTAAATCATTAAACCTCGTTATGTACGAAGAGAGATAATTGCGAACGGTAATACTGCATAAGTGAGATCTGTCCTTTTTACGTTTCAATGTGTCTGAAAGTAAATCGTCTTCGTCTTCGACAGTCATCTCCCCCTCCCAAAATATCTTATGCTTCCTCACGCATTCGACATTCGGTCAAGTCTTCATGTCGGCAAGGGGAACGGTTCGTCTCTGGCCTCTGTAAATTATCCAGTCGTGATGTGAGTGGATAGACGGCCTCTTCAAATGCAGCATCGCGCTCCGCGTGTGCACGCTTGGCCAGTAGATACTTATAGCTCACACTTGCAATTACTTGCTGTAAATCCTCCACGGTAGCGGTTATTGTACTAATAGCAAAGTTCTATGTCCAAGGTACGTATATATATTTAGGTACTGACTACACTCGATCAGCTTGTTAATTTTATTTTCGGATGTGGTGCTTTGCAGGAAGACTCCAAGTCACACGTTCTGGCAATGCATCCATTTTTCATCATCCATGCTCAAGTCGTTTATGTTGTGTACAATCCTGTGCCGTATAAACTCTTCAATATCCTTGAGTCCCGTACTCATTGTACGGTCCCAAGTGTCTAGTTCCTAGATTTTGTGAAACAAGAAGTAGATTAGTAATTCCTTCCAAGACAGAGAAGTTTCGTTTCCAAGTTACTCACACTTCCTAGCTGTTTACTTAATGCATTCAGCTTGCTCGTACTCTCGGTCGATACNAGTAATTCCTTCCAAGACAGAGAAGTTTCGTTTCCAAGTTACTCACACTTCCTAGCTGTTTACTTAATGCATTCAGCTTGCTCGTACTCTCGGTCGATACATTAATACATTCGTTCGAATAGTTAGGCAGAAAGGTTGGCAAAAAACTTAATGTCGACCTGTCCGAGCTTCGTCTACACAGAAGTGAGTTTGTCTTCCAAAGCAGTCAGCTTGTCTGCACCCCCGTTCTCAACAATAAGGTGATCCTTCAACATAGCTGCAAGGGCAGTTAGAACTATGTTGACAACTCAAACACCTAAGTCTATGAGTTTGGCCTCCACAGCTGTGAGCTTGCTTTCCAGCACTCTCCGAACATTGTCAGGCAATTATTGAATTTGAGTATCCATCGTAGCGGACATCACACCAACAGTGTCGAGTAACGATTCCAGCTTCTTAATTAAAGCGGCTAGCATGACGTCACTCTCAGTCTTGACATCCAGGTCTTTGTCTATTTTTATAGCTATACCGGCAGCAACTCTGGCAGCAACTTGCTCTTCCACATAATCGATCTTCTTCTCTATGGCTGCGAGCTTACCTCTTAAAGTGTTTAGTTTGAGTACATCTTCAGTTAATTTAAGAATCTGGGCTTCCATCTTGCCGAACAGCCGTCCCTCTACGGCCTCGAGTGTGTGGCCGGAAGCAAAATCAGTCAGTTGAAAAATGCTCTCGATCAATGTAGCAAGTCACAAATCCATGTTAGTAGTAAGTATATTCATATAAAAGAGATGTCCTTCCACGCTGGGAAGTTTCCCACCTAAAGTGCTCTGTTGAACATCTTCAGTCAACAAGCGTAATTCGCTGGTCATGGACGTATGAAGCCGGCCGGCTATTCGCTCACCTACACTGCTGAGTTTGGTCTCTAAAGCAGCGATCCTGGCCATGCTGGCCATCAGTGTGCGAAGATGTGACTCAAAGTTGACCTGCATTTCTGCCACTGGCTGCAATGCCTCCGAAGTGATGCTGTAAACAAAGGATAGATAGGCTGCATCACCACCATGTTTCGGTCCTCCGAGATTCTTGGTTCGTTCTCCTCCAAAACTGCAGTTTCCATCGCTAGTAGATGTAATACAGCCGCCTGACACATGCTTACGCCACTGAGGCCGAACTTGGATACGGCATAGCTCAATGTTCACTGATGGGCCATAATGAACTGATCGAATTCCCTGCTGTACCTTCCCTTATGAGGATGGAAAACCTTTGCTATCACGAGGAAACCATGAGTTTCATGCCAGGAACATGAGCACCTGTATTTAAATCTGTCGAATGTCATATCAGTATTAACATAGTCAGAGTAGACATAGCGTAAATTCAGGTCATGCATTCGAAATAGAACGAGTAAATTAACAATGTCGTGCAGAAGCTGCTTAGGCATACATAAATAAATTGGACATAGGCAAATCGAATCCACCACCACATAATGTCCCATGCTGAAATACTGCTGCCTCGTCGACTGTTTCTCATATGCCACATCATCGAAAACAAACACAGAGTTTGGTGAAGCAGTACTTGGCAGCACAACATCCTTACTATCGCTAAATGGAAAATAGCTAAGACCACCTACTGCCTGTAGTATTTGTGCTAGACGTAGGTACTTTGGCTGCTGTAGAGATTTAGAATATAGGTAAATGTTCTTGAACCAAAGACCGTTGGATTCTTCCAAAAAGCTGAGAATCACACACATATTTCCACATTTCCTCGGTCCCGCTATGATATCCCTCATTGTGGTAGGTAGTAGCTTCCCATGACGTGATCCACAGGCATTAGTTTCATCATCGACGATGCTGATGCATGGTGTACTGTGGCACAATCTCCATTGAACTGATATATGAAGGGCTAAACCACGATTCTTATGTCATCNCTGATGCATGGTGTACTGTGGCACAATCTCCATTGAACTGATATATGAAGGGCTAAACCACGATTCTTATGTCATTCATCAGCCATGAAGAGGCAAGTTTGAGGTCAGGTTATTTGGATGGCCACAAAACAATTAAAGAAGGCACAGCGATAAAGATTCGTGCTAGTATACCATAATGTGCCATGAGTGTAAGATGAAGAGCAGAAGTGGACCGGTGAATACGCCGATCAACAACCTCCATTTCGAAAACCACATTCTAGGCTACAAATATTGGGGGCCCAGTAAGCTACTAGCACATAGATTGAAACATCCCTGTCAATTATTTGGACAAAGCATGCAAGGAACATGATAATGCTTACATGCCCAGTAACAAGTTGGAATATAGGCATGTGGCCGACACTGTTCTTGCAGATAAAGAGAAGTCAAAAGTTAGGTCACCAAGTCCTCATTCGCGAACATTTAGCTCCTTGGGGCATGGCCAATATTATGAAAACTAAAGTAAGGAGAGGAATGAGTTTGAGGTTTCGCAGAAAGAAGAAAAATTGTGGGAGGAGGAAACCATGCAAATTAGCAGTGGCGAAGCGAGGAGGCATCTTGCCCTTCATCTTGCCAGCACTAGGCGTTCGCAGCAGTCTTATCGGGGGCGCAAGTGGTATTGCAAGAGCAGGGAACATTGCGAAGGAGGATAACAAGCCATTATCGGAGGAGATGTGACACAATAATAATATTGGGGTGCTCGCTAGTGGTGCATCATACATCCTACTGCATAGGGCGAGGTAGGAGAAAGCAAATACATTGGAGGGTCAAACGGAAGAAGCGACCTTAAGGTGCCTACCCAACAGCCCACTCACTGAAATAGACATACGAAAGTTTGCTCGCAAATTAAANAAGAAGCGACCTTAAGGTGCCTACCCAACAGCCCACTCACTGAAATAGACATACGAAAGTTTGCTCGCAAATTAAAAATAGACAATTTTCAAGCAGTGTTCACAAGCAGGTCAAGTGCAGTATAGTAAACCTAGACACCAGCATCAGGCTAGGAACACATTGGACTGCATATAAAAGGCACGGCGATGGAGTAGAATACTTTGACAGCTATGGCAACATAAGAGTCCCGCCAGAACTGAAAACGTATTTGAGAGGCGTNGCGATGGAGTAGAATACTTTGACAGCTATGGCAACATAAGAGTCCCGCCAGAACTGAAAACGTATTTGAGAGGCGCGAGATTACACTACCGCTATGATGCTGAGCAACTACCTTGGGAATGGAACTGCGACACAATGGGAATATGGTGGCGCTTGCTAGAAGTACAAAAATGGCAGTGAACTGTATCATCGACTCTACAGCATTGCAGGGGATNCTGATGCATGGTGTACTGTGGCACAATCTCCATTGAACTGATATATGAAGGGCTAAACCACGATTCTTATGTCATCCATCAGCCATGAAGAGGCAAGTTTGAGGTCAGGTTATTTGGATGGCCACAAAACAATTAATGAAGGCACAGCGATAAAGATTCGTGCTAGTATACCATAATGTGCCATGAGTGTAAGATGAAGAGCAGAAGTGGACCGGTGAATACGCCGATCAACAACCTCCATTTCGAAAACCACATTCCAGGCTACAAATATTGGGTGCCCAGTAAGCTACTAGCACATAGATTGAAGCATCCCTGTCAATTATTTGGACAAAGCATGCAAGGAACATGATAATGCTTACATGCCCAGTAACAAGTTGGAATATAGGCATGTGGCCGACACTGTTCTTGCAGATAAAGAGAAGTCAAAAGTTAGATCACCAAGTCCTCATTCGCGAACATTTAGCTCCTTGGGGCATGGCCAATATTATGAAAACTAAAGTAAGGAGAGGAATGAGTTTGAGGTTTGGCAGAAAGAAGAAAAATTGTGGGAGGAGGAAACCATGCAAATTAGCAGTGGCGAAGCGAGGAGGCATCTTGCCCTTCATCTTGCCAGCACTAGGCGTTCGCAGCAGTCTTATCGGGGGCGCAAGTGGTATTGCAAGAGCAGTGAACATTGCGAAGGAGGATAACAAGCCATTATCGGAGGCGATGTGACACAATAATAATATTGGGGTGCTCGCTAGTGGTGCATCATACATCCTACTGCATAAGGCGAGGTAGGAGAAAGCAAATACATTGGAGGGTCAAACGAAAGAAGCGACCTTAAGGTGCCTACCCAACAGCCCACTCACTGAAATAGACATACGAAAGTTTGCTCGCAAATTAAAAATAGACAATTTTCAAGCAGTGTTCACAAGCAGGTCAAGTGCAGTATAGTAAACCTAGACACCAGCATCAGGCTAGGAACACATTGGACTGCATATAAAAGGCACGGCGATGGAGTAGAATACTTTGACAGCTATGGCAACATAAGAGTCCCGCCAGAACTGAAAACGTATTTGAGAGGCGTGAGATTACACTACCGCTATGATGCTGAGCAACTACCTTGGGAATGGAACTGCGACACAATAGGAATATGGTGGCGCTTGCTAGAAGTACAAAAATGGCAGTGAACTGTATCATCGACTCTACAGCATTGCAGGGGATGGGAGAAAACGAATACGTCGGAGGGTCGCATGAAAGAAGCGATCTTAAGGTTGTTGCTCAACCGACCACTCATGGAAATAGACATATGAAAGTTTTCTCGCAAATTAAAAATAAACAATTTCCGAGCAGTGTTCATGGGTGACCACCTACTATACTATGCGAAACGGGTCGAGTGTAGTATAGTAAACCTTGATATCAGCCTCGGGCCAGGAACGCATTGGACTACATATAAAAAGCACGGCAATGTTGTAGAATACTTTGATAGTCATGGAAATTTAAGGGTCCCACCAGAACCTAAAACATATTTGAGAGGCTTGAGATTACACTACAACTATGAAGGTGAGCAACTGCCTCGAGAATGTAACCGTAGACAACTATGTCTGTGCTTCATTTTCATGGGAGATTATATACTTTACGAGGATGCACTATGTGTATGATCAGTCATATCTGTAACATTGATCGTGCCAAGCGATAGCTCGGAATACTGTTCCGCGAAATTTCCTATGCTCAACTGGGATGGTGTGTGGTCCATAGCAATGATTGATTTTCAAACTTACTTCTCTGTACCGAACATAGATGAACAGAATTGCATGTTTCATTACATCAAGGGGTCGGGCGTTCAGAGAGAAGAGGTACATATAACCACAGGTTCGCATGAGATTGAAGATATAGGCGAGTCCCTTAAGCAGGAGCTGGGGCAGGATGTGATGCTGGTGCTGCGAGGTAATGAAAATTCGCTACACAGCAAGATGTATTACACTGCACATATATACTTCACGCGAAGTGATAAACTCGCTGCCATGCTTGGATTTGAGAACGTTAAATACGAAGCGAATAAAATACACAAATCTTCCCTGCCGGTAAACATCTTCCCTGATAACATTATGAGAATAAACTTTAATTTGGTTAACGGATCATAACTCAACGGTAAACCTAGCCAAACACTACACGAATTTTCCGCAATGGTATACCCAGGCTCTAAGCTAGTGAATGTACCGAAGACGCCCATTTATGTTCCGGTCGTGATGGAGAACTAACAGGATATTATAATGTCCTCAGTAGACCAAGGCAGCCGGTTGATTGATTTCCCCAGGCGAGGAAATAACTGTACGCTTCCATTTAAGGAAAGATGGATCAGAAATTTACGCGAACATGAACAAAGGTAATAAAAGCGACCTATTATACCAAACTGGAAGTCAGTACGAGGCGAGCACGCAGAGCACTAACATCATTTCCATAGAAGATTGGGTCTACGATCAACAGCAAGTATGAATGTGGAAATATTAAACGTAGCCGAGCCAGCAGGCATCGACGACACGATCACCAATGCGGAAATTAAAATGTTGACTCCATATCTGCCAGGTCCGTACATACCCTCGTCCGAGGTTCGGATCCCTGTAAAAATAATCAAGATATATATACTGTACTGTGTAATCCATATTTGAGGTTCCGAGAACGTTAACGAAGGTGGCAAAGCCCTACCTGCGACAACGAAAAACATTATAAATGGTATAATTCACATGGTAAGAATAATCGCGTACGAGCTGAACTGATGTGAAGTGGATGCTATGAGAAATGTTGTAATCACGGCCACCACAAAGCACTATCTCTCACTGATGCATAACAAACTGCCAGCAGTTAAAATGCCAGGTTGGGTGATTGAAGAGGCCTTTACGGTTCCCCTCTATGCTAATGGAAAATTCGAAGTATGTATTCCACTAGCCATGCTGTTAGGTTTCGCCGAAGACTATAAGCATGTAATAATTAATTCAAATCTGAATTTAGTTATTCTCATGGCCAACATGCAACCGATCGCTGTCCTGGATTCTGCTGCAGCACCGGAAGTTACAGATCTGGTGATACAAACTATCGAGTGGTTGCTACCCCACATGCAGGTAAAAATGTCAAAGCAAATAAAATTTTTGAAATTTGCGGAGAAAGGAAGAAATGTTGATATTGCGCCTCGTACGTGGAGTTTAGAGACGTAACCGAGATGCCACGCTCTGTGAGCATTAATTGGAATGTGAAAATTAGTTTCACGAGCGAGAAACCACGCTATATAATAGTTGCATTTCAGACAGGCAAACAGAAAGCCATCAATGCGGACGGTTCGAAATTTGATGATACAAACATTAAGAACTATAAAATTTTCCTCAACTCTGAGTGCTATACTTATGGAAAATTAAACATTTATTTCACAAACGGTATCTACATGGTACTGTATCAAATATACACCAGCTTTCAGAGGTCCTACTATGGACAAACGCAGTCACCGGCACTGGAACCGAACGAGTTTATAAACACTACTCCTCTGCTAGTGTTTGATGTTAGTATACAGGACTATATAATAAATTCAGGCATAGTCGACTACAGGATTGAAATGAACGCCACGGAGAATTTCCCAGCTATCACTCAGGCCTACCTTTTAATAATTCACGACAGACTGGTCACTTACAATATGCGCGATACTAATATTATTCGCCTCTATAGTCCATTCACTAGCCAACCATCACAATGATCGTGAACATTCAGGGCTGTGTGTCACAGTGGGGTTTCATTATTCAACCAGTCTGCATAGAGCATATGGAGACAGCAGCATAGCGACAAGTACATATCTACATCAGTTTTCATGGCCGCCGCTCGACAGGAAACGTAAGGTGACGAATATATGGCTGGAAAAATGTTATCATGGTCTTAATTGGGACGTCTGTTATTTAGAATATTACAAAGTGTGTGACGTACTTACCTCAATGTTTATCGTAGAGGCAGATGACGTGGTCTTCGTGGCCGGCCCTGAGCAGAAGAAGTTGTTAAGCATATATTGTGGCGCGAACGTAAACCTGTACAATCTGCAGACAGAGTATGCCTGTCCTTTGTTATGAACATTAAAGGCTTGGTACTTGAAAAAAATATATTATGAGTGTAATGCATGCAGACTAGACCGGTCATTTCCATGCTTGAACGCACTGCTGCCAAGGACATGGGTTATGGTACATTGTGATGGTGTTGGGAGGTAATGTAATACTTTTCCAGAACATCAGTCAATGTAAATAGCGAACCTCAGAGGATGGAAACCATTATACTACTCGGCACCATCATGAACAGGCTTATAGCGAAGCTGAATTGTTATGCTTAATATACGGCACTGTCAGCCATAGTGGTCCAGAAGCGGTATGTTGCATCGGATTTCCGGAGTGGGGAGACAACATATGGTAAGTAAATAACACGTCTGCTTTGTGCCGAGCTTAACTGTTCTACAGTACAGATCATCTATGCTAGCATAAAGCCTATCGCCAACGGTAATACGATGCACATACTCGAGTTTTCATAATGTGGAAGAATGACTCTCTCTCTTACTGCAGCAGCATTTTAATTATGTACACTGCATTCAACCCACTGGACAGGGTCAAGTACGACAGTGATGTTACTGCCAGCTACAGACTGGTTCACTTCAAACCACCCAGATGGCCTGCTCAACTATACTCGATTCCACGCAGTGTTGTTTTGTGTCCAGTGCATTACCTACACCCAGACATGAAGCTGCCTTGCACCATCACCGCTATGATAGCTTGTGCAAGCGAAGAGGAATATATGCCGGGCATGGTTTTCATGGACAATTGCATTAGAACTGTGTCGACCGAACAGCAGTAATATAATTACCAGTTGAGCAGAGTCCTGTACATGCGATCAGCACATGACCTGCACTGCACGAAGAGTGAAACAGTTACGTGGAAGTCAATGTGTTCGCTGCTAACATGTGAAGTTTAGGTAGCGACAATATAAGAAGAGGCAAGTGGTACTTCCAGCCCGCAATCATAAGCAGTTCAGCATTCAGTAGACAAACGACGTCGCAGCCACCATGTGCAATACGTTTGGCATATGTGACTGTGTACCATTTCTGCCGGAAAATGTGAACTTGTACGAGATGTACTTTACCGTGTATAGGAGTGTGGTGTTTAAACCAGAGCTTGGACATGAGCAAGTGCAGGTATTTGATGGTGAAAATCATATGTTTGGATATCACGATGCATGGGATAATTTCCACAGCGAGATTCTAACCAGCTATAAGTACGAGCGATGTGCTATCGTTAATCTCCTACCAAACAGCCAGATACCAACAAAAGGACACATTCTCACATTACGCGGTGAATTTGAAGATATTACCGAACTGCAAAACGAGAACAGGAAAGTTTACTTTGCCTTATGAGATGTAGAGACTGGTACAGCCTGCCGATGGCCTGAAGAGTGTACACGTCACATACATACTACAACGCTGGAAAACTGCAGAAACAAATGGATTCTACTCTGCTCGGCAAAGTTATGCTGTGTATATAATTAAAAATAATAATTAGCCTAGATGTGTGTGTGTGTGTGTGTGGTACATCATGGATGCTGAAGCTCTAGACAGCATGGTGGTCGAGGGCGAACTGGCATGTCACAGCAAGTACAAGTGTTGGCAAGCTATTTGTGACCTTATTGCACACATTCTGCTGCTATTTGCCGAAGCTCTGAAGTAGTGGTGGTGGTATAGTGGTGGTTGTGATGTCACATATAAAGAGAGAGAATTATATAAGGCGTGCATATCCAGCCCGTTGTCATCAGTGATCTAGCAACGATGATAATACCATTCCGCCCAGAGGCCACCTATATCAGTGTGTCGCCAGGCAACAGCACCATCACACACGACGACAGAAATGTGACAGAGCGGAGAATGTACAGCGAAGATTGTGATGGCATTGGGTATTGACTGCTAGTGCACAATTCGACTGTGTAGGAACACTGCCAGTAGATAACTGATTGTACGACACTGGAGAGTAGTGTAATTCATCGTATGCTGACAAACACCTCTCTGCCATGCAGTGAGGACGAAGTGGTGACTCACGCTATCCTATATGATGCTAATCAAATGCACCTCCCCGACTACAAGCCTGCACAACCTTCAGTTCCCACCACTAATGCCACCACCACCAACGAAATCACCAGTGATTACGTCCAGCTTCCGGCTGTCACCGCCACCCAAAGATGCAAACGAGCTGCGAGGGCTTCGGTTCATACAGCCATAAAGTGGGAGGTACCACAATGCAGAGCACCACGCACCGCCCGCAGACACCAGCAGAAGAAGCAGCCTACCGATGCCGCCTGCCAGCACTGCGGTAGGTACTCATCGGCGACGGCGCAGGTGGGGGCACATCCAACCTGCCTGACGTGACCAAGTAAATCATAGTGGAGAGAAAGGAAATACTTCAGCAACTATTCACGGCCCTTCTAGACAACATATAGAGCAAGAGAGAGAGAGAGCGAGAGAGAGACAGAGACAGAGCAATGTGTTATTTTAAATATATGTTTGTTAATGAATATTTGTATTAATATATATTTCTCAACTATATACAATGCATATTCTTTATCTATTGGAGGGGGGCAGCGGAGTTGTCAAAAATACATACCTGAAACTCTCCTACCTGTATAGTCAAGGTACTACAAACATGCAACATATATCTACCTTTTTTTATTCGCCAATAGTAACATTATTTCCATATATATATGAAACGAAAGTATGTTGGAGGCAGCAGCAGCTGTGTATATGTGGTGGAGAGAGTGATGCTATTTGAAGCACAAGTATCATGAATAGTAACAAGTAATAAATTCGCCGGAGTGAGAGTGAAACATACATAATTTACAAGTACACTGGAGGTCACAATCGGCAAAATGTGTAGGGGGCGAATCGTACATCGCTATGAATATTTAGAGACAGAGGGAGAGAGTGATCTGTTTGAAGCAAAGGTAGCACGAATAGTAGCAAGTAATAAGTACACTGGGATGAGAGAGAGAACCATATACAAAACTACAAGTATGCTGGGTGAGTCTGAATCATATGTAAAACTACAAATACATTGGTGCTCACCGTCGGGGAATATGTAGGGGAGGAGACTCACACACACTCACACATTTATTGTTCCAGCATGTGTGATGGTCGATATGTATTTGGGGGGTGGACCAACCCCCCTCCCACCATCCCAAGCAATCGAACAGTATATAAACCCTCTGCAGTTCTGTAGCTAGTTACTTGTGATCTGTCAGCCTCGTGACGATACTCACACATGCAGTCTTCACGAACTTGTTTCGATATTAGCCATACTCCGCATTCAACACTTGTGATAAGTGTGTATGTTCTTTGCTGCTTGTTGGTATGTTTACTTGTCAGCTCTGTGCGGTGTTCGTTACCTATGCTATAATACAGATGATTAGATCCCGCTGGATAGAGAGTCGTCAGCTGGGAGGGAGAGTCTTGTCTTTCGTTATGTGTGTCGGGTCGAGTGGCTGGTCTCAGGAAGAGAGGGAGGCGGCGGCGGTGGCGAATGTTAGGCCCGCCTTCGCTCCGGCTTCCCCAGTGTGCTAGGTCCCGCCTCCCTTCATGGCAATGTGTGCGACTACAGGGCAGTTTGTTTCCGCCCCCTTCGTGGTGTGGCGGCGATTACTGGGAGGTTCGTTCCTGCCATCAGAGGGGGAGTGGCCCCCGGCCACCCTTCGCAGGCGGAGCAGTAAGCCAAGACATTTTCTGAATGCTCTCTCACATGCTGGCTTTGGGATGGTCTCTTTTTCACAGGCCGAGCTGTAAGGCCACACATATATCTTCCTTGTGCTCTTTCGTGGGCCTACAGTAGATTCTCTGTCTCGTTCATTCACAGCATGGTTTCTAATACATGCTACTGTTAACGAGATGTACGCTCTCTCAGTAACATTATTATTTTTAGAGTCATGGGCAAGTGTGTTGTTGTTAGTTGTTTACACTTTGACAAAATGCTAATGTGTTGCTGGCTAGTTGTTTACACATTAGACAAAACACTGACACACCCCAAGTCCGCCTGCCGCCTCGTTCTGAGACTCCGAGGCGGGGATAGAGCTGCCCCTCTTTTCATAATATCGGTAATATGAATTATTTTATGTTCTCCTTGAGACTAATCGACTGATATGCCTCGCTCTGTTTGACAGTACGCACGCGCGCCCGGAGGTGGCTGGGGAGTGTCGGGGAACATACTCTGAACAAACCTCTATTGTACATTCATGCTATACTACATGTATGTGGGTACTCAATCGGTAACAAGTTAGTTTAGGGTGGTTTCAAGACATATATGTTTTATTTTGAACTAGCTTAGGATTAAATATTTTCCCCCATAGGATTCCTCCTGGTCTTCGTCGTCCGACGTCGAACTGCCCTTCGTATGTTCTGCCATGCCGACCAGTCGAGTCAATCTTCAGTGTTTCATTTTCTCGATGAACAAGATGGATTCTTCTAGTCCTTCTTATTTCCATATTTCCCTTCTTTGTCATCAGCATCATCATCACAGTCAACGGGTATGGTTTCTTTTTCTTCTTCACTATCATTTACTATCGCACCTACAATGCGACCACCCGCAATACAGTGTGTTTCTGCGATCGGCGGTTTCCCGATCGGCCGAATGGCTTGCGTCAAGAATGCACGTTCTTCCTTAACCCATTCAGGGAAATGCCACAATGTATGTGCGATAGGTGCGGGAAGACATTTGCCTGCACCGACAAACTTTCCGACCATCGAGTAACATAAGCAGGACTGACTATGCAGGATGTATCGACCCTCTGTGCATTCTGCATTGATAGCTTTAGCAATTCTAGAGATGCTCGTCACCATGCATGTAGTTGTTGGGCGAGTACTGATGCTGAGGCATTGGCATGTGTGAACTGTTGTAGGCAGTTTACTCGTGCTTACAATCTGCGTGCACACAGCGCTAAATTCAATGGAACTACCACCGCACCACTACCAGCGAAAAGGGCTCACATGACTGTGCCATCTACATTTCAGCCCGGGCCATTACAGCTCATACCAGACCACAGTATTGCTGCCTACGGCCCCTCTCACCATAAGAAAATTGTCGTCAGCAGTGCCGGTGAGTGTAACGTCTATGGGTTTGTGTAGGTGGAGAGCGTGTTTTGGGGCATCATGAACTCATACATTGCCAAGAATACCTCACATCAGGCCATAGATATTTGCGACTACCTCGAGGGTATGAAGAAGAATATCATCAGCCAGCTGTAGGAGGATATTGAGGACCAGGAAGCGGTTAAATTAATATTTTCCTCAAGTGGACATATGGCAACCCGGAGCTGTACGATGGCGAGACAGAACATCGGACCTTCAAGACCAAAAAAGTGCCCCTCTTCAATGTCTGCGACATTGAAGATGCCATGTAGACCACCATTGTCTTACTATGCTGGGAGGATGACGATCACATAAGGAAGGGAAGTGGCTGGATCCTCACCTCTGTGAATAGGCTTCAGCTGCATGTCAACAAGCTCGACCCACTGAGAGCTTCCTCCTACATCGCCCTGCCTGCGCAAATTGAAGCCAAGAAGGCGATTACTAATCGACAGAACCAGGACCAGTAGTGCTTTAAATGGGCAATTCTGGCACAATATTTAGAAGGTGTGAATCATGAGCGTGTCAATCAGTAATACATTGACCTGGAGACGAGCTTCGACTTTAGTGGACTAGAGTTCCCCACCCCTTTGCTCCAAATAACGTTGTTTGAGATGATCAAACCTGAGGTCAGCGTCAGTGTCTACCCACTCGACGAGAATATAAAGCTAGTTCTAATAAGACTGACGAAATAAGAAGTAGCCCAGCACTTCGACCAACTTTTTTTGACAATGGAGAATAAGAATACTCATTATTGTTACATAGCCAATTTATCCCACCTGGTATTCTCCCAGATGCATCGTACACTGAAAATGTTAATATCTATAAATTCTGCCTCAAGACATATGATGATCAACCATTATTGACAGGCCTGACAGGTTCTGAGACACTGGATGAGCACAGGAGGTACTGTAATGAACATGCACCAGTCCGTGCCGACATGCCGCAGCTGGAGAAGAACGGCAAACCTCCTGTGCTCAAGTTTCAAAATTACCACAAAAGTAGTAAGTTGCCTATAGTCTTGTACTCGGATTATGAGGCAATGCCAGTGCTGGTCCATCCATGTTAGCCAAACCAGGACAAGTCATAAACCTATAGGTACCACAAGCACGAGCTCTACAGCTAGGGCATCTGCATCAAGGTGAATAACGATGCAATGCCAGCCACCAAGACGATCAGCCTACCCGCAGACATGAAATGCTACAGCGAAGAAGATGCATCAAAAAGGTTCATGGAAGAAGTTTTGAGGATTGGCAATCTGGTGAAGGGTATATACATCTAATCCGAGCTTATGCATATTATGACTTCTGGCGAACAGACTGGCTACACTCTGGCCACCACCTGCTGCTACTGTTCTGGCTCCTCCTCCAGCAAAAACTACAGGAGCTACGATCACGACATTTTCACCAGCAACTTTATCAGGGTGGCATGCAATAACTGCAACGAACTTCGCTCCCACCCTCAGAGAATGCCAATACTTTTTCATAACTTGACATACAGTGACAATTTTATTATTAAGCAGCTTGACTATATTACAAATGGCATATTTATTATTCCACATACGGATGAAAAAGAACCTTACATTCAACCAAATTTTTGGCTATAAATAAACGATAATGTTTATCGATACATTTAGATTTATGTCTGCCAACCTCGAAACACTTGCACATAAGATACTATCAAGTGCGCTCAAGACAACATCAATCTTTTTCAAAGACAAAAAGCTCGAGTTGGTGACTCGCGAAGGAGTGTTTCCCTACGACTAAATCGACTTGTGGGGAAGCTCGCCGAGGCACAGTTGCCGACCATTGATGCTTTTTTCAACCATCTCACCGGTTGCGACATTAATATAGAAGATTTCCATCATGCTCACAGGGTATGGTAAATGTTCGAATGCCGCACGTTAAGCCATTACTCTGAACTATATCTGAAGACGGATGTTCTATTCCATGCAACGCCTTCGAGAATTTCGAGGCTCTATGTCTGACCACATATGGTCTTTATTGTTTACGATATGTGAGTGCTCCTGGATTCTAATTCGACGCAATGTTGCGCATGACACAGGTGGGGTTGGAGCTACTAGTCAACTACAATGTCCCCCTGTTTATCGTGGCTGGTATCCGGGGAGGGGTGGCGCAGTGCATCAAGCTTCACATGGTGGCAAACAACAAGAACATTCCTGCCACATACAATGCCAGCAGGCCGTTCCACCTACCTTCAGTATTTAGTAGCCAATAATTTGTATGGATGAGCAATGTCCCTGCCGACACCATACGGCAGTTTTAAATGAACTGGCACGGATATCGACATCATGTCCGTGCTGGACGATAGAGATGTTGGCTATATACTGGCGGTGGACGTAAAGTACCCTACAACACTCCACGAAGAACATACAAATCTTCCATTCTTGCAGGTGAACAAGTGTCCCCCGGGGTCCAAAAAGACAAAATTCATGACCATACTTGAGACGAAGAGTAAATATATTGTACACTTTGTCAAACTTAAGCAGGCATTGGGTCATGGGTTGAGGCTGAAGGTTAAACATCGTGTCCTTCGATTAAACCAGAAGGCGTGACTAAAGCCGTATATTTAACTGAACATGACGAAACACCAGGCACCCACGAACGCCTTCGAGAAGGACTTCCACAAGTTAATGAATAATGCTATGTATGGCAAACTTTGTAAAAAATAAGCATAAATGCCAGCGTATGGATCTCGTATGCAGAGAACTTCGGGCGAAGGAACTGATTACAAAATCAGCCTTCAATGGCAGAACTTTTTATGATGAAATTATATCACTGATAAAGTTACCCCATGAAAATATTGTATTTGATAAGCCAATTTATTCTGGATTTGCCATACTTGACCAATAGAAGACACTCGTGCCACTTCCACTACGACGTTATAAGGACACAGTATGACAGTAGCATCATTCTTATATACACATATACGGACTCCTTTGTAATAGAAATCGCCTGCCCCGACTTCTACAGTGACCTCGCCTCAGACCCGGCACTTATGGTCGCCTATGAACTGTAGAAATTCACACACTCTGATGGCGGGCGTGAGAATCAAAGATGTTCGCCTATGGCAGTCAACTGGCAGCAAGCATGGGAGAAAGACACGAAGAAAAGAGAGAAGGTAAAGACAACCAGAAGGAATATGANACACATATACGGACTCCTTTGTAATAGAAATCGCCTGCCCCGACTTCTACAGTGACCTCGCCTCAGACCCGGCACTGATGGTCGCCTATGAACTGTAGAAATTCACACACTCTGATGGCGGGCGTGAGAATCAAAGATGTTCGCCTATGGCAGTCAACTGGCAGCAAGCATGGGAGAAAGACACGAAGAAAAGAGAGAAGGTAAAGACAACCAGAAGGAATATGAAAAAACGAAGCGATAGAATGCAAGAGAGAAAATAAAGGAAACCAGAAGGAATATGAGAAAACCAAGGGTTGAAATGCAAGAGTGAGAAAGGAAAGAATGACCAAGCATGAAGGAAAAGAATGTGTATGCGCGAGCATGAACAAACAAGGTATTCGAATTCGGCAAGACTCGGAGAAAACCCCCTCGCTTTGAATGCAAGAGCATGAAGTAGGGGCCAAAATTTCCGCTACTGGCAAGGAATGACTAAGCGTGAAGGGCGGTACTGACTAGGAAACTGGGTGATGTCTGCAAGGAATGACAAAGCTGCAGGTTGACTCGTGACATCGTCCAAGATGGCCTCGACTTGTTCCCTTGTCCCCGCCAGAGTGCAAGTTGCAGCAGAGAATACTATTTATAACAACTTATATATTTCCTCTCTTGTGTTCATAATGGAATTTAAATATTTGGTATTATTTTTTAAATATAAATGTATTCTAGTAATCGCCCTAACAAACTTGTGTATTTCCTGTACGAAATTAGTGGTGGGAGTGAAATCAAAATGATTTTGCTGCAGATGCAGTTAAACTAAGCTTTTAAAAAATTCTACAGTGTAACACCTGCAGAAAATTACTATTTCCTTAAGAAGTGAGGGGTGAAATTAATATTGTCAAATAGTGTATGTTGAAAGCTGCAAGATAGCGGTTATTATCTATCCTTGTAACACGGAGAAACAAATTTCAGATTGATTTATTATTTCTGACGCTTGAAACTCAATAAACACATTATTATTGGTATCAATAATTTTTTTATTTCTATTTTAAAGTTATCGCCGCACTCAGGCGGAGTCGGCAAAGTGGACGTAGCTACCATCCCAGCCATAGCAAATAATTGATAAGGGGAGACATTAGAACGACTCGGAACAGAAGAATGAGGGAGGAAATGGAAAAACCCAAAGAAAACCTTCACACCACGGCAATATCCGTCGTACTCACCCCATGGCATTGTCCGTCAAAACATTTCCACACACCTAGGCCTGGAATAGAGCCAAGGACCTCAGCCGTAGGTGTTTCATTACAATCGTAACGTGTTTACACTTTTGCGTGATTTAAAGCAAACACTAATTTTTACCAGTAACGACTGTGATTCCCAGTCCTGAAAAATTTACCAAACATACTGGCAAGTGTGCCGTACACTTATGTTTTACTTTCAGGCTTACTTGTTACGATGTCAACCTTGCAGTCTAATGATATCTCAGACGTGGCAAATCTTCCTTCCCTAACTAATTACTCAGCGATTTATTATCCTTTCACCAGCGTGATACATCCGAAAAAGAATTATTCTACCTTCAGCTGTGAATGCCTTGGGTAGTTCTTTGATTCCTTCAAGATATCAATGCAGCTATTGTGACAAGACTTTCGGAAATGCTAATGAAGAACGAAGGCACGAAAAGAACGCATGTGTAAGGAGTACTGTCTACATGACATGTCGATGTAGGAAGTCCTCTAACCTGTTGTGTTCACCGACAGTTTAAATAGGCGTTTGAGAGGATGTAAACGATCTGCATCATCCCCCGACGTTAACCGAGCAGCCTATCCTTCCTCTTTGCAGCTGATAGCGAAGACTGGTCCTAGTGAAGCTTCGACTGGCGAATCAAAGCTGCACATGCCGATTCGTCATCTGATCATACATCGCAACCTACGAAAGTAACCTGTGAGATGAAGGTGAATATAAACGGATTTCTCCTGAAGGAATCGGGGTTCAGGAGTCTTTTGAAAACGTATGGTGCACGGAATCTGACAACTTCGTCGAATGATGTTTATTCATTTATGGCACGTAAGAATAAATTTTATAAACCAACTTACACAGGATGTAAGAAAATACAGTGCTGTGAAATGTTATATATGGTTGAAATGGAGCTTTAGTAAACTAGAGCCATACGATGATGAGCACAAAAAGGCCTTCAAGACCTCGAATGTACCTATCTAGAATGCATGTACCGTAAACTGGCGTCAAGCCAACTATATTACAGAGGTAGGATTCGGAGCATCAACTTCGGTAGTTTCGGTAATCTGTGTTTAGCAACTTCAAATATCTACTGGGTATCATTTTGAAAACAAGTGTGTGGATTACTTAAATCATAAGTTTACATTGACTACAGTAGCACTACTGGTGTGCAGGATTGGGTGGAAATAGGTTGAGTGGTTGATATATGGCATAAAAGCTATAGTTTCTCATTTGGCGCTGCCGTACCAAAAGCTCTGAAAACAGGCCGGTTATAGGCATATGTGATGCGTCTAATAGATAATGTCAATATTAAAAGTTTGGTTGGAATTAGTTAAATTATTTAATAGATATGATTAAATTATCTAAATAATTTTTAAGATACGTTTTTGAAAAATAATGCCTGACCCACTTAAATTACGTAAGTTGGCATGGTCCACTTGTGTGCAAAATTTGGTGGGAATTCGATGAGTGGTTACCGAGGTATGACATAAAAGTTGCATTTTATGACTTGGCATTATCATACAAAAAGTCGGCAAAAGATGATCCCTGTAAGCACATTTGATGATTATAATGGTTGCTCTCAGCATACTAAGTTTAATTGATAGTAGTTAAATTGTTTAATATATATGACAAAATTATTTAAATTGTTTATATGACTGCCATTCTGTAAATAAAACAAGACACACTTAAAACATGGCCTACTGTAGAACTTCTTATGTGCAAAGTTTGGTGGGAATTGGTTATTTTGTCCCGGGCATATGATGTAAAAGCTTCAGTTTCTCATGTGGTGCTATTTTCATAACTGTATTTGCATATTTTGTGTTTGTCATAGATACTGCTACATAGTAAAGTAGTTTTCAATTGTTTGGGACACATGGCTTACTAACCTAAAATATTTACATAGTCGTTGTTTTGAAAATATGTGACTACTTCCTTACGTCATATACCATGCATGGACTACAAATTAAAACTTGTAGCCTGAATTTCAGTTAATTGTTTTTCAAGGTAAGACACAAAAGCTTAATTTTTCATGTAGTGTTTTTTTACAAAATGGCTTACAAATGAGTTTATATATGTTTATTTGATGGTTGCATATATACTGCCAGCATACAATGTTAAGATGGAATTGGTCACATGGTTTCATAGATAGAGCATAGAAGTCTATATGTGGCCATCATTTTGAAAATAATAATCTGACCCACTAAAACATGTAAGTTTACATTACTCTACTGTAGTATTTCCTGAGTGTCAAATTTAGTAGGAATCGATTGATAGTTTCCCGATATGATATTAAAACTTTTTTTCACGTGGCGCTATCTTACAAAATGGCAGACAAAATAGGCTATGTTTTGACATGTTTGATGCCGGTAAAATATACTTAAAGCATTACAATTTTGGCGGAGATTGGTCAAACAGTATAGTAGATATTTTAAATTAACCTGAAATATTTATACCGTCACTATTTTTGAAAATAAGTGTCTTATCCATTTAAATTGCATATATAAACACGGCCTACAATACTCTTATGCCAAGTTTGGAAGGAATCGGTTGTGTAGTTACCGAGATATAATGTAAAGATAAATGTTTTTCAATTTGCACTATCTTCTAAAATGGAGGACCTATAAAATTATTGGTTTCTAAATTCAATGCGAACATCATGTACTGCAATTTTACGAAGTTTGGATTTAATTGGTTAAATGGTTCCCGAGATGTAGTGTAAAAACTTAATTTTACAATTTGGACTATATTACAAAAGGAGGGACCAATAATATTATCGTTTTCTAATTTCAATTCTTATATCATGCAATATAAAAGTAATTAATTTGGTTGAAACCGTAAAATAACTCCCGAGATGTAACATAGTGCTCTAAATGTTAAAATTGCTGCAATTTTAAAATAAGTGCTCAGCGTAGTAGAAAACTATTAAAGTCCGATGTCATTACTAATAAACTATACGTGGATGTTGATTGGTGANGGGGGGGGGGCATTCCAGACATACATTCGGGTGATTTCCGAAGGAAAGATAGGCTAAAATGGATCAGATAACTAGAATCAACTGATATGACTAATGCGCCTACTTTCCTATTCATTGATGCAAATAATTTTAAAGTTCTTTAAAGGTAAGATGGTAGATTGGTCTTGACGTCTCATTGATAACGATATCATCAGAGATGGAACAAGAAACAAATGCAACACTAGTGAGAAAACTATAAATACACACGTGCCGTACCCGGTACTCGAACCCAGAACGCCTCTCCCCGTAAACTGACGTGAAACTAACTTCATTACTGAGGTAGGATTTGGACCATCAACATCGTTTGTAATCATTTAAAGTTTTGGTAAACTGGATTTACTAACATAAGATATTCACAGGGACATTATTTTCAAAATAAGTGCGTGTCATTTAAATCATGTAAGGTTACAGTAACTACCATAGCACTTCTTATGTGCAGAATTTGGTGGAAATAGGACGACTGGTCCCCGATTTTCTTTCTCATTTGGCGCTATCGTACAAAAATGGCCTAAAACAGGTTCTGTGTAGGGTTGTCTGATGTTTCTAATAGATACTGTCTGTACACTAATATTAGTTGAATTTTGTCAATTTATTTAGTAGATATGTCCAACTCATATAAATAATTTATATTGCAGCCATTTTGAAAAATATGCCTGACCCAGATAGTAATGGACAATTGTATGGATTGTGATTTTTTTTACATTTTTCGACATCAATGACATTGGAGTCAAGATCAAGGTCGACAACAACAAACATAGTGACTAAATCGATAATAAATACACTAGCGGCAAAATCGATAATGAATACATTAGCATCACCTGGGTGATGAAAAAGTAAACAAATGACAAACGAAAAACAAATATGGTGGGTGGAGTGCATTTGACAAAATGAGCAAAGGTGTGGTGGAAGGGCATGTTAATACAATGAGAATCATTGGTGGCGGTAGGTTAAACGAGCGTGAGTAATTAACCAGTAAAACCCACCGCGGGGGTGAAGCGAACACAAATAATAAACCAATGAGAAACTTTGATGGAGGGAGTGGAGGGGAACCGACTAATTAACCAATGAGAAACATTAGCGAGGGTCAGTCGTCTGCTGGACGTGGTGCTGAGGAAATATCCGGAAATGTAGGTTTTTTAAATAAACGCTTTATAAATTTTAAAATTATTTTTATAACCTTTTTTATATTTTTTTATAATATATGAATGTTTTAAAACATTTTTGTTGGGTTCAAAGTAAAAGGTCACCAGGGTCAAGGTTTAATATCAATTTCAAGGTCATTTGGATTTAATATTGTGTTTTGGTAACATGGTGACTGATCGGCTCTGGTCCGCTGTCCCCTCTGAGCCCATACATAAAAAAATTTAATTTTATATATTATTTAATAATTTTTAAAATACATTTCATAAGTATGTTAAACAACATTTTGGAAGTGGTTATTATGTATTTAGAATTTTTGTGAAATTTTGGGTTCAAGGTCATTTAATGTCATGGGGTCAAGGTCAAGGATATCGTAGATGGTGGACAAGATGGCCACCTGCCGATCTGGCGAGGGTCGGTCGTGACGGGAGCTTAGACGTTACACCTACCATTAAACTTCGGAGTTCTTACATGTACGTATTTAAATATTTTTAAAATTAATTTTTATTAAATATTTATTTAAATTATTTTATAAATTTTTTAGAATTTTTCGATTTTATTTCAAATTTTTGGTTTCAAAATTATTTAAGGTCACGAGCAAAGGTCAAGCTCACCTGTATCTAAGATGGCTGTCGGATGACGTTACAACATAGCGGCCGGCCGGTGCCTGGCTCCTATCCCGGATCCCGTTATGCTCCATTTAAAATACATTATGCCCAGACATACCAAATTATACTACTCTTGTGTCTACGCAGCAGTTCTGTAAACGTGTGAACGGACTTAAGTTGTGTTCGCTCGGAGAGGAGAGGTAAATGCTATTCACGGTAAAGTCACTGCCCATAACTACAGACATAAATGCTACTGTATACACTGGTATCACTGGCATAACGGCTCCCAATTAAGACGGTAGCTAACTAATAAAAATAGTTCAAAGGTTTGGTGCCGTATCGAGAGGGTAATGTTTACATTTATGAAAACTGGAGTATGTTTTTCCCTTGGTTATGATTTTAGAGCAAAACTTTGCATGTTTTTAATACATTTACATTGGGCAACAATGCCACAGTTTCACTTGGATGACGAATGAACAAACTAATCACGTAGATGGCAATATTAACTTTATGTACATATGGCGGATGTATAGAAAATGGGAAGAAAAGGATATCTTAGCAGGGTTTTCGAAAGTGCTCTGTTAACCGAGAAGAGTCTGTAGCTGTAGTCAGCCAGGCTGATGCAAACAACGAGTCTGCCGTTGCAGTGCGCCACTCGCCTCAACACGGACTACGGCGCCGTCGAGGAGTGCGTCCGGGATGAGATGGGCAGGACGCTGCTCCTCAGACTAGAGCGCACCACCAAGGGGCTGGCTCCGGCATTGCAGCATGTTCCTGCCGTCATCGTCAACTGGACGAGCCACCTCTGCTAGCCTGTTCCTCGTGACATGACGCTCAGTTCGTGCAGCGACAACTGCTCGCCACCTGGCTGTGAGCGATTTCCGAACACATCTCATGTTTTAAATCATCGTTATGGCAGGGCATAATTTATAGTCTAATGTTTATATTCTGAGAGTGTATTAGTCCGAGCGCTACTTGATTATCACATTGGTAATCGCCATAGGAAAAAAAATCAGTGTTGTTCGAATGATTCTTGCGATGGGGATAATCGAATGTTAGAACATGAACATACGCAATTGAAAACACTTCGTTGTAGTCTCAGAAAACCTGTTATTTCTGAGACTATAAGGAATTGTTTGCAATATCGCATGTCAATATTTATTCAAAAATAAAAAAAATGTTAGTATGTACGTAATGCTTAACTTCTAGTCAACAGCGAGGTCATTGGAGATGGAGCAGTTTGCTCAGATGAGGAGGAGAGGGAAGGAATATGCCATAGCCTGTGTTAACAACCATCCCATCATTAGCAAGGGGTGATTTAGGGAAGCTATGAATAACAGAAATCAGGATGGCCACACCGGGAATCGAATATGTGCCCTCCCGAATGCAAGTCCCGTGGTTTACTACTGCTTTCACCTAGCTCGGTTCTTACTCGGTTCTTAAGGAATAAAGGGAGAAGAACATTTCTTGCTCTCAATGCATGTGGGATTCATAGCAGCTTTCAGCCTATATATGCAGATATCTCATCGGTTACAATGTTATAGTCTCCGACGAGCCAGGACGGGACGGATAGTACCGTGGTGGTAAGGTTTTCTCGAGTACTCCCATTTCGGTTTCCAGGGGCTTTCCACTGTTGCTACACATCCACCTACCCCGTCTAACATGTTTCTCAGGCCGGCCGGGAAGTACAGGCTTGCCTCATAGTTGAGCACCCATCTCATGCGTATTTATCTATGTGTAAAAAGCCCACCCCCAATTCTTAACGACAAATTTGAAATAAATCAAATGTAATCAATTTATAATGACACTCATTTAATCCTTCTCCCCAAAACACATAATTCAGGTAAACAGCGAAGGAAAATACCAAGTGCTGTGGTATTTAAATTTATAACCCCCATTGCAGTTTTAATAGGTTATTAATTTCAACAATTTATTTGTGATCTAATTTATTACCAGCATACAAATTGCTTACATGCTGTTATTTCAGCAATGTCTCATAAAAATAAAGGCTCATAAACTTCATTCACATTTAAATGTGAGACGTGCGTGGTTGTTATAATGGTGAATTATATTTTTGGTACACTTGTGGAAGACGGCTTAACATCCCTTCTCCCTTACACAAACATGCTTGGTCAATGTGGGCCCATTAAATTATCTTTATTTCTTCATAAAATCTGCCAAGCTTAAATTTTTTTAAACCAGAAAGAGTAAATGGAATTTTCTGGAAGTAAATTAAGTAAATGTGTCTTTAGAGGTCCGCCTACTTTTTTTGCCCAAGGAGATGTGCAGAGAGATGAAATCTGTTCTTTACTGTAGAAATATTGAACATTCTGTAGTGAGTGCTGGCTATGAAAAGCGCTTAAGGGGGAGAAGCCACTGCTATCTTTGAGTAACGTATATTCCTCCACAACTTACTGTCCAGATTAAATATTTAAAAGCCAAACTTTTCAAGATACGGCGGACATTTACATAGTTATTATGCAATCGGGCATCTTTTTTTCTCATTTCTCCGTCTCATATCTAAAACAGTAATCAGATGTTCTCTCATTATTATTTAGTCATTTTTGTTTATCATGGGAAAATATGGGTGCAAATTAAATCGTACAAATTAAAAAATCCTCAGTAGTCCCATATTCTACAATATATATATTTTTTAAATGTCTCCGAGCGAGGTGGCATCGTGGTAAACCACTGCACTCGCAATCGGGAGATCCTGGGTTCGAATCCCGGTCCGGCCATCCTGATTTTGGTATTCTATGGTTTCCTGAAATCACTATATGCTGAGATGGTTCCTTACCACATGCCATGCTAGACGTTTGATTGCGACGACATGTAAATAAATCAAAGATGAAGGGGCTTGCAACCTTAATAGATGTTCATAAGCTCTCATTTAAGTACCTTTAGACTGTGGAAGTTGCTAAGTCCAGCGTTAATAGAGTTATGTGTAAGCCGAAAGTTTTTATCCAGAAATTCAAGCTTGGTTTGAAGGGTTATATAAACTATTCATATATACTATCATATAATTAAATTATAATTGTCACTGTTTAAAGTTCCGTGGTTGCACGGTACACAGGTGCGTGACTGCAGATATTTTTACTTTTTTGTATAGTCTATTCGCGGTTTCTTTACAATTTCTTAATCAAACCTTAGAAAAATCACCCCATGTATGACGTGCTTGGTTTTTTCCTAAATATCTCACGTATTACAAGTGTTTTTACTTTTTTGTATAGTCTATTCGCGGTTTCTTTACAATTTCTTAATCAAACCTTAGAAAAATCACCCCATGTATGACGTGCTTGGTTTTTTCCTAAATATCTCACGTATTACAAGTGTTTTTACTTTTTTGTATAGTCTATTCGCGGTTTCTTTACAATTTCTTAATCAAACCTTAGAAAAATCACCCCATGTATGACGTGCTTGGTTTTTTCCTAAATATCTCACGTATTACAAGTGTTTTTACTTTTTTGTATAGTCTATTCGCGGTTTCTTTACAATTTCTTAATCAAACCTTAGAAAAATCACCCCATGTATGACGTGCTTGGTTTTTTCCTAAATATCTCACGTATTACAAGTGTTTTTACTTTTTTGTATAGTCTATTCGCGGTTTCTTTACAATTTCTTAATCAAACCTTAGAAAAATCACCCCATGTATGACGTGCTTGGTTTTTTCCTAAATATCTCACGTATTACAAGTGTTTTTACTTATTTTTATATAAAAGTACCTTATTTTTGGTTAAACTGAACTTTCACTTATATTTTACCATTGCTATTACATTTATGATTAAAAAGAATAAAAACAGAAAGAAAATAGGTGTGTTGGTAATCCCTAGCTAGAAATATTTCGTATACAAAATATTATTGCACTGAGAGTGCACGAATGCGGTACGTTGTCCCTTAGGAGTTGTTTTCTACACTGGGTTAACCGCTGTTTGCATGAGGTGGAGGAATATCCTGGATACAGAACTTTATCAGGGCTTCAGAAAAGTTGGAAGCAACCGTGAATAGACTAAACGTAGAGGGACGTTGCATTTTGGTGCACGTGCCAGTGTTGCCTTCAAAGTCATATTACTTCAGTGTCTCGAAAGCGCAAAATACTTTCTGGTAGGTGGCCTTTAACTTTGTTAACTACAACCTCCTCTACAAGACATACATGTTAATAAGCTGTACTGCCAAGGAACCATATTCATGGTAAAGTGAGCACCTTGGAAAGTCCTCTCATTTGGAATAATGGCCAATAAATATATATATATTTTTTAGCCTTAGACGTTAACTTCCGAGAGCCTTGGAATATACACACTGTGTTTATTACGTAAATGGCAATATTTATTTTAAATGGTTGTTAAAAGATAAGAAATGGCTGAAAGGAAAAAGTAACTAGTGCCTCAAAAGTGCTCACTTTACGGTGAACAGCCTATAAAATTAATTCTCATTCAAAAATCGCGCTGTGGTGATGTTTCCTGATCCAGAAATTAAACTCGTCAGAGCAGAAGACAGTCATAGAATCCTTACAGACTTTGCTTTGTTCATATCTCAATCATTCTGGAGAGTGTAAATACAAAAGCAAAAAAGGATTATTTGCTGTGTCTAGATGTGTTATTTATTATTAATATAAGCTAAGAGTGTTGGATAAGGGATAGTGTTTTTATACATAGCTTTCCGATTTTGTACAATGTCTGTGAAGTTACATGCACATACTTACATGCAACACTTATTCATATTTATTTTATAAGGCATATGAATTTCATGCTTTAATGATGGGGACAGAACCATGGTAGACCAATAATTTTATCTTTCGCGTCAGGAAGCGCCTCAGTCAACAATGCAACGTCAACAATGCACTGTCAACAATGTAAAGTCGCAACCTAGCAACAGATTTATATCTTTTTATATAACAATATATCGATATATCGATACTTATGGTTATAACGATATATAGATACTTATAAGTACGCCAGTGATCGATATATCAATATATCGATACTAATATATATGTCGATACTTATCCACAAGCGAACATGTCACATACAAATCTGTAGATGTAACATTACACGAAAATGAAGCGGTAAATTATGCTCCAGAATTTCTAATTTCGCTTGATGTTCCAGGATTGCCTCCACATATATTAAAATTGAAAATAGGAGTGCCAGTCATTTTACTTCGTAACATCAATCCACCAAAACTTTGCAACCGCACATGCCTTGCAATAAAAAATATGATGGGCAATACTATAGAAGCTACCATCTTGAAAGGTGCTTTCAAAGGAGAAGATGTGCTTCTTCCCAGAATTCCATTTCTTCCATTAGAAATTCCCTTTCACTTTAAAAGAACACAGTTTCCAGTCAGATTGGCATTTGCAATGACAATAAATAAAGCTCAAGGGCAGTCATTGCAAATGTGCGGAATAGATTTAGAAACAGAATGTTTTTCGCAAGGCCAATTGTATGTGTCGTTTTTTATAGTAGGAAAACCACACAACTTATTCATACGCATGGAAGATGGTAAAACTAAAAACATTGTATACAAACAAGTACTTCAACAATAACGATTTTGAAAATAAATATACTTCTTTTAACTAATTTCACAGAAATGAATAGAACCAAAATATTTTATGCCACAGCAACGCGTGGCAGGATTAGCTAGTAATTTTTATAAAATAACCTAACTTAATAAAATCGATACCTATATATTATCCGGGATTCTAACGTGGAAGCTCAAGCTCAGAGCAAAATGCTTTAACCACCATAGCCATGTATTTCGCCACATGCAAATCTTACTTTTTTTTTTTCTATATTTTCCTTTTTTTCATATTTGAATAGTTCGTTAAAAAACTTTATCATCTCTGTATATTTGAAATGGCGTAATCCTTCCTTCTTATTACTGGAACCTGTGGAAGCGTTTATGTTGCCTGATTATAACCATGATGTATAGGGATGATAGTTACAAGTTTACAGGGGTTGTAGATTAACTGTAATGGAACGGTATTTTTCAAGGAAAGCACGTCCTGAAACACTTCGTTAGACACCTCTATTGGAGAAGGGGGGAGGGAGTTACCGCTCTAAGTGGAGGGGTACCAAGCTGTTAATAAGGTGTTCATCTAGTATAACCGAGGGGTCTTTATTATCACACAATTCTAACGCTGATACAAATTGTGGTGAGGCTCGAGAGGTTACGGTTAAGGGTGAGATATGGTAAAGGCACTAAAGATCCAAAGGAGGACACGGACGTAAGGCCAACTCCAGGTAAGCTCTCTCACTGTAGCGAAAAAGTAGTTATCCCCAAATCGGCGTTCTCAGAACGCCACCCTATATAGAGAGACATTCGCTGGCTGCCGCCACTATCTTTCCATCTGTATGTCCACCACACTATGCGATCAAGTTCACTTTCTCTGATATGCTCGATTCCTTTTGGCTCTACCTTGTAGCTTGGGTGCCATTACTAATGCCAGATGCTGTTAAATTGCTGCAACACCGCTGTGTCAGCCATACCCAATTATTCCGTGAGTTTTTTTGCAGAGTCGTACGTTTGTGGCTGTTGCATAATGTTTCCTGGTATTTCCGAACTTGTTTTAATTACGTCCACTGGCCGCTTTTCTGTCTCACCCAGCATCGCTCTTCATGTCAGCATCGCTCTTCATGTTGCAGTCGTAACAGCTCCTTTCCGCTGAAAAGCAGCGTCGGTATCGTAACGGGCTACCCGCGCGCCACAGCAAGATTATGGCATGTGGATTGAGTTTCCCCTCGACATGAAAACCTTATTTGTGCTCACTTCCTCGCTGTAAAGAAGTTTTGAAAGCTAATACGGCTGATAAACATGGAAGTTTACGGAGGGAAACACGACCGTAAATTATGAAATGATGACCCTAGAAATATGAGTGTCTTCAGAACCTCCGAATTAACACAATCCTACGAAATTTTATTTAAGTATTTCGCTTTGGCGTTAGCAGTAGAGGGACAGTATACTGCTTCAACAATAAGTTATGTTTAATTTTAAATTCTCATCAAACGCATCGCAAAAATACTGTCGAAAGTGGTTTTTCGGTAACGAATAAGAAGTTGGGTACTAATTAGGTGTAAATCTCAAATGCGATTCTTAAAAGGCTATCACAGGCTTTGTGAATATGAATTTAGCTGGCAAATATCAGATGCGAATTCATCTCAAAATGTTTAAGGAATATAATATGCTTATTCTCTAAATCGGTTTCTACGATCAACATTACGCTTTAATTGTATAGCTGAACGAATAGTTTGTTGCAATATACTAAAGGAAATATTTAAAACTGAACAATGAGTGTGCCTGCATTACGTATAACAGAACTAAGATTTGAAACCACCAGAAAAGCTGCGGCTGTGATTAATTATTTCTGAAAATAAATAGGAATTTTAATAATATTTTGTACTAGTTTCAGTGGCGCAGAAGCAAAATTGGTGTTTTAACGACGGACTATTAATAAACACACAAATTAACGAAAAATATCACCTTGTACTGTAATTACTTGAGCTATACCATTTTTGTGGAATTCTTACTGCAATTACTAAACATATGAATGTGGCATCAAGCACATGTTCAAAAGTCAGAACACGCAGTACTCCATGTTGTTAAAAATCAGTGGGCGTAGCCTGGTTCGTAACAGAGTGAAAATGTTGTTATAATTAAGTAAATTAATTAAAATAACGTTTTATTTAAAGTACTAACATAATTTTTACACTAAAACGGAGGCACATGCAACGAAAATTTCTGCAAGGAAAGAGTTAAACATTATCAGGAATTAAATCAGTCTCTTTAGAAAAGGTACACGGTAAATATATAATACTGTACACTAAATCATACTGAATTTAATCAGTCTCTTGCTGAACTGTTCCAAATTTCTCACTGCCTAATGGATGGGTAGCAATATCCATTGTTCGTCTAGGAGCATCCCGAGTAATCATAGGTCTTATCTGGTTTATTTCTGGAATGCAATCATTCCACGACATTTCTGTGAGGTGTGGTGCAGTATCTGCATGCCATTTGGCTGGTTTGCTTCAGGGAAACATTCCTGCCTTGGTTGTGTGTCACTTTCCTCTAATAATATACAAAGATCTTTTGGAATGTAAATTTTTTTGACGTAAACACATCACCCGGCAGGTTTTGAGAGCAAACATCATTTTACCAGTTGCAGTATCTCACCCTCATTCATGTACTATGCTCGTTCGAACCATTCCCGTGTGTATGAATAACCTGCGTGTAAAGGGGCGAAAAACTGTCCCATAGATGTACCCGCGAAAAAGTACCATTTTTAAAGTGACACTGATTCCTAACAATGGTACGTTCATGAAAAACGTGCCCAAAATGCTTCAATTTGCAATAACTTTAAAATCTGAAGGAACTCAATGAATCGAGTTTATATTCATAGGCAAAAGCGAGTGCTGAGCAAATTAAGAGTGTCATCATCTCTCATCGGTAAGAAAACAGAGATTATCAGCGTAATTTAGCAGTGAGTGTGTTTTTCTCAAGGTAATATAAAAACAATATGTAACACTGTAACAAAGACTTCTCCATATCACAGCTAGCAAAAAGCTTGTCTTGGACAACTTCAGCAAAGCCGTTCGCATGAAAATCGCAAACAAATAAGAAGTTCTGATCAAAACTTGAGCAAAATTTCCTATTTTCACGCTCAAAAAATCCACATGATTTTGTAGGGTACCATTTTGCAAACTTCATTTCAATCAATATAAACACTTGACACCTGGATTTAAAAGTTGCAGGAAAAGGAATAATATATCACTATTTTGCTATTCAAGTAGAACGTTTAGCACAAATGCGCCAAAGAGTTGTAGGAAT
Organism: Clitarchus hookeri; assembly: GCA_002778355.1. Taxonomy (NCBI): domain Eukaryota; kingdom Metazoa; phylum Arthropoda; class Insecta; order Phasmatodea; family Phasmatidae; genus Clitarchus; species Clitarchus hookeri. The sequence goes on from NQII01003080.1 coordinate 93,337, forward strand.
ATGACATACTTTGGTAGAATTTCAGAAACTGAGCTTATGTAAAACAGCACCTAGTCTATTTAAAATGTAAATGTAAGGTGCATATTTCTTCTTATCAGTACTTTTTTACAAAATGTATGGCAGAAAACTGAGAATGTAATTACATTTAGACAATATATCTTACCATATTGTTCAGGTGCCACTGTTGCACAGAATACCATGAGAAGGGGACCCAAATGAAAAGTTTTTTGCTAGGCGTAAGGATTATCTTTATAAAATTGTTTTATTTAAATCAGTGTCACGAGTTTAGGTATACGACAAATCACTCTAATAATTTTACGGGCCGGGATTTTGAAAAATATGGCCTGTTAACAAACTCGAACTGCCCGCTGTGTTCCAACTTGCTGTGTACCCATTTTCATGGGACTAGTTAAAATAGTCACCTGACACATAAAAATGAAGGCTTAGTTTATTTTATGGTCACTATAGTCCAAAATGGCAGTAAATGTGTTACCTACAACGTTAGTTTTTAATTTGTTTTAATATTGTCAGACATATAGTACATTAAACTAAGTATCAATAAAGCGGCCGTTTCTGAAAATAGGCATTTAATGTATTAGAATTCCACAGACATTAGTTGACTTTAAGTATTAGTTGGACACTAGACTTGGTAGGAATCATGAGAATAGTTTCCGAATTATAAAAGGCTGTGAGACTTACTGTGTCAAGGAACATTCCTGTAGCTCAAGTTGTTGCGTGCCGGTTTAGGCATTATAGCACGATATTGGCTCACATCCATCACCCCCACACACCACCCCCACCTCGCACACTTCGCTGGCGCCTACGAGACGGCACGTGGAACCACAGGCAGGTGGAAAATTTCGGGACACGTGGAGCTGAAGCGAAGGCTTCCCCTCCCACCNGCACGTGGAACCACAGGCAGGTGGAAAATTTCGGGACACGTGGAGCTGAAGCGAAGGCTTCCCCTCCCACCCCCCTTCTACTTCGTACGCCCCTACCCGCCGGGAGATCTGTTGAGAGTGCAGAGCTTTCTTGAGTCATCAGCAAATAATCCGGTGTAGTTCGCCTGAACGCAGTAAATACGCACCACGGAAGTATCGCTGACGACAGTAGGTATTATCCCCCCCCGCCAAACCTTCAGAAGGTTAGGCGTCTTCCACTTCACCCCTCTCACCCCCTTCCCTCCCCTACAAGGCGCCACGTGCCGCCAATTCAGGACAAAGGCGGGCGTGTATAAAAACCCCTTTCCAAGAATAGGAGGGGGTCAGTAATATCGGGTACGTCAGGCAGTCATATCGGGGCAGTTGTTAGTTCATCTTCACCGCCGAGAGACGTCAGTTCGAGCAGAGAGTAAGTCAGTACAACAGTTACTAAGGCCGGGATATCGGAACCCGGCCACGTCCGTCAGCCGCATCATTAAGGGGTCAGTCATATCGGGACAGTTGATCATCACCGGGCCGCGGGGAGAGTTGCGGGAAGAAATCACGAGAAGACGTGAGTACGAGTCCGAACAGCAGTCCAGGGAGAAGCAGCACAGGGGGCCTGCATCCAAGGCCTACCACTTCGCTGGAACTCATCCCCAGATGACAGCCTACCCACACTCACCGATGAGTTAAGTATAAAATTCGTCGCCTAAAGAAGCCCCACTCAACCACGAATTCGCCCCGTGAATACGAGTAAACAAATTATGACAGTACCGCACCTCGAAAGTTTTGATGTTGAGTATTTGTGAATATAGACACGAGACAATATATTCGTACTTCAAAATACAACAGTGCTAGTCTACCTCATTATAATACCCGCAACCTCCAAGCACTTTTTAGTCGGTGCCTGGAGGACATTAACTCTGACCAGATAAGCCACCATGTCCTCGACAGTGGCGGTACCTGCGTCAAAGTGAAATGAAAATTATAGAATGAAATATAAACCACTCCAAGGGATACCCTCAAATCACCAATAATTCCATTATTCTTTATTATTCCACAGTTTTGAGAAAGTAAGATAAATTACTTGTAGATGGTTATAAAATTATGATTTTACTTTGTGGACATCTCGTACACTCGAAAATATTTATGCAATCCACCAGGAAAAATTCTTTGTTCATGAAATGACAATGTGTGAATGAAAGTATAAACATTTTAAGCATGCACAGCTGAAATAAAAAACGAAGTTGGTAAATTAGAAAGTTGATACATTTTTGTAGGTATGAAAATAGAGGGATTTCGTAAAAACACAGACCAATTCTGCCGTAAAAATTGATTTTAATAATAAGTGGTTCAAAGAGTGGAGGTGTAATTCTGAAATTTGACATCAGACTTAAGAGTCACAGATGATTAGTTATTTTTATCATTTAATCTAAATACTTTTTGGTAGAATTTAGTGATCACTGTTATTGTTTGGTTATAATTGATCGTGTTTTTTCGTTTTTTGTAATGTCTGGTCACATCTGGTTATGTTCGATATTATTATCTGATGTTAGCAAATATGTAGTAATGTATGGTCGTGTTATGTTATAGTTAGCCACATTATACGATGGTTGGTTGGCTTTAGAAATACATGTTTATTGAAGTTTGGACTAATTTGATCGCGTTTGATCACCTTTCGTTTATATGTTTTATTCAATCAGTTAACACGTTCGCTCACATTCGAACACATCCGTTCATGTTTAGCAATATTCAATTACACTAGATCATGTATGGTCATATTTGGCCAAGGTTAATCAGTTCAACCACGCCTGAAAACATTTATAACTAATGGACAACGCCGTTCTCATTAAGTGATGTTTTGTAGGATGTGTGTGTATTTAGTTAAGCGTATCTCCATCCTTTGTAGTAACACCTTACGAGGGCACAGATCCTGTTGTAGTCGTTTTTTTTGACAGAGATCCAATACATTAAATTACATGCCATGTAAGCTTTTAGTGAAATTTTATAACATTCATGAATCTGTTTTGTTGACTTTGTCGTTTTCCCACATATTTTGCCATACTTGAATTATTTTGTCGCGTCTGATCGCATTTGAACATGTCTGATAAAGTCTGGCCAGCTTTGTTATGTTTGGTCGTTTGTTCATATTTGGCCGTAGACTGCAATGTTAGATTATGTTATTTCACATCAGGCAATAGTTAAAAAATATTTGGTCACACATGGCATAATCTGATATGTATGGTCACCTTACGTGACATTTGGTTGTACTTAGACATTCTGTAATTTTTACGTCAATTTCTTATTACACTTAGCCACATTTCGCCACATTGTTTGAGTTAGGTAACATGTGGTTATGTTTCGTCACATGCGATTGCATGAGACTTCCTGTCCATGGAACATAGACTAATAAAGGTGCCGTTTACCTCACCTGCCACGTGAAAAAGGTGTATGCAACTTCTGACCTTGAGAATAATTACATAATGGCTATTCACTATGTATGTATCTACCAGCATATAAAGCCACAAACTCTCAGCATTGCTACAAAATACACTATGTGATTAAAAGTCACCAGGCACCCAATGATTTTAGTTCCAAAGGAGCCAGACATATGAGCAATAGGATGTCGGACTACCCTTTCAGTGTTTTTACAGAGTTTAACATTTGGGAGAGGAATTCACCGAGTTCTGGCATACAGTTGATGGAATGTATTTCTGTTCTTACTGTGGTATGTTGAATAAGTAATGTTTGTTGAGCGGATCTGCCACGCAAACAACGCTCTAGCTTACCTTAAAAATATAATTTTGTATTCAAGTCGGAACTTTGAACAAACCAGCTAAGAGGGCCCATGTGATTTTCTTCAAACCACGGCACTACTGATATTATTTTGTGGGGAGATGAATTATCTTACTGATATAGGAGGAAGCCAATTTCAAACTGCTGCCACAATGTTGGAAGCATGTTGTTTGTCCAGAATATCTCGGTACATCGATTCATCGTATGAAGCTACTTGTCCGAGCAAAATCAAGAGAAACAATTCCAAACAATTAGGCTATCGCAAAAAAAAAATCACTGCCGAAATAAATCTAGGTAAATATCGATCGCCAGGTATCTGCCAGGTAAAAATATTTCCACCCGAGTGCCAGATCATGTACCGTGACTCATCACTCTAAAAGACCTTCTGTTACTACTACTACAATAGTACATTGATGGTTTTGTTTGCACTACTCCGCACGTCAGACATTGATGCTTGTGATCCGTGAAAACCAAATGGTTTCAACTCCCAGCGAAGAGCCCTATCATTGACATCTGTAACTGAACCTCTTCGGAATTCCTTTGCAGTCAGTGATCTAGCTGTCTTGATTATTGGTTTGTACAGCTCGCTTAAGAGTTCGCCGGTCTCGATTAGTTAATTTATTGGGCCTACCAGAGCGATACTTTGGGGTCAGTGTTTCCATCACTTTCAACTTGGCAATCACGTCACTAACATTGGACCAAGGCATCATAAACTCCTGAAAAATCTCTAGGTTTAAGTCAGGAATTTAAGAATCTCTAAATTCATGCACGACAGAATCTTCCATTGACTTATTTTGACAACAAATAGGCGCNTCTTGTCACTAACATTGGACCAAGGCATCATAAACTCCTGAAAAATCTCTAGGTTTAAGTCAGGAATTTAAGAATCCCTAAATTCATGCACGACAGAATCTTCCATTGACTTATTTTGACAACAAATAGGCGCATAGTTTTCAAGCGCTTGTGTCTTCGTTTATACTGCATCCTACTAGGCAAGTTCAGTAGGAGCAAAGGGACGTCTGGTGAGTAAATTAATTCCTGCGGGAAATTTACTATAATTGCAGCCAGCGGCTGCTCTTTGCGGTTTGTGCTCTGAAAGTGTTGTCTGACTTAAATATTGCCAAGACACGCCCATGATTTCCGAGAGATATTTTTTTTTTTCTACGAATGAGGATGTCCCACAAACGCAACCTTTTTCTTGACTGTAACATGGAGAAAATTATGTAATACTGAGGAGAATAATTTTACTGCTAAATAAAAGTTGTGACCCTTTTCAGTGATGGGAGTTTGTGACAGTCATATTTTCCCCAGCACTCGCGTTTCTCCATGCATGAAAATGGAATGCATGGAAATAAATTAGAAACAGAAATTATTTAACGTATACTGTAAATTAAAGCATTTCTCGGCAAGTCTTTCATTGTAATATACCGCCCTTGGGAATCGGCGTCCCATGAGTGCGCCAACCTCATCATGCCGAGTAAGGTGCGTGTTGCCATACGTCCAGTTATGCAAAAATTCGTTTTAGTTTAGAATAATAACAAAAGACGGCTTTAATATTTAATTTGGACGTGATTTTGATAACCGTTCAATAAAAACCCCAATTTTTTCAGCGTCACCAGAATTAATATAAAATAAATAGGGCAACGTCATTTATTTATTTTATGTTTGGTAACTGGTGTTGATAAGAATTGTTACTTCTGACTGGTGGTTCATTTGCGTTGTTTTAGTATGCATAAAAGCTACTTTTTAGTCCACATTCACAGAAAATTAAATTTTAATGAATCTGGCAATTACGAGAGTTTGGTATGTATGTGTAAATAATTTTGTTCATTTAATTTATCCATGGATCCAGTGTTGTCCCTTAAAATGTTTTCTTAATATTGCGCAAACCAGTGGTTCAGTTCCGTCTTTAAATGCGCGTCCTTATTTAGACTTGAAGCCCAATATAGTTTTCAAGAATGAATTTTTCTTGGAAAGATCCTGTGGTCGATGTTTGAGTTCGAATTCATATTCACCCTGTCTGTACCTGACGGTTTTAGTTTGTAGGTTTATCGAACCTCGCATTTGTACAACATGATAATGGTAAGCCCAAGACAGGAACAAGTAGTATCGTGGGCCATCCAACTGTCTCTGGCTTGGAAACTTAATCACGCCATAAAGTACCCCCCACCCCCTTTTTTTTCCCCAAAAAAAAAGAGGCCGTATTATTAGTACGTGCTGAACTTCGTTCACTATTGTACTACACGCTGTATGCTTTAGAGGCCCACCTGCTTGGAACTTTTTCCAACGTATGCGACCGAGAAGCGCAAGGATATAAGTGCTACACTGGCACGCTCTACAAGTGCGCTATCGCCGCTACGCGCAGGGTTCTGAACTGGCGTAGAGTGTTATTGTCGTGCTGCGTCTCTATGGGACTTTAAGCGGTGGCTCTATCATTTAATTGGTGGTAAGTCTGTAGCAAGATTCAGCGCATGTCCCTCGAGTACTGTGTGTATAAAACGCGCATATCTTTGAGATACAGTGCTTTGAAAAAGCCGTTTTTACCCATCTTGGAGTAGTCTGAAATTGTGTTTTTCATATGCGTAATGAGTTAGAAGTACTAGACAGGCATAGTCTGAAGTGTATGTTCCTTTCGTAGTTCAGTACATTGGACGAACGTTTTATATTTTCGTAAAAAAATATATTGTATTTCAAACACTTTGCAATGAAAAGTTCCCTCGAGTTCCCAACGCGGGCCCCTCAATGTCTTTCCACGACCGCTTCACGGGCCCAGGGCAACAGGGGAGTCCCTCAGTCTGAATAGGGTGAGTGTTTGCTTACACAGTCTACCGGTTTTCTCGGAAGTATCCTGTGCTTGTCAGTTTATGCTTGTCACCGGGCCTTGTCCGCCATACATGGGAACGTAATCACGACCTTGAGTTCAAGGTGGTGTAGCGGTCATACTACTCGCATGCCACCAAGACGAACTGGGTTCGATTCGCGGTGGGGCTACCTGGATTTCCGCACGTGGGAAACATGGCAGTGGGTTTTCTCGGGATACTCCCGTTTTCCTCACCCTTGCATTTCGCTGCTGCTCCATCTTCACCTCGTCCCATCCTCACCGCTGCTCAAGACCTTGATTTTAATCGGTGACCAAACCCTCTCACCTCACTTTGTGATAACGTTTGCTGACGACTGGGCATGAATTGCCAATATTACATGTGCACATCTCGTGCGTAACAAAACCAAACTTGTCACACTCCCTGTAGTGACAAGCGCAGTTTTGAACATTTTAATTAGCCATAAATTTAATCCAATTTCATATAGCTAATGTTTTAAGGGCGCCGTCTGTCCTTACCCCATAACGTAAAACTCCAGTCGTACAGTTGTCATTTAAAAACTGTTTAATAATTTTGTGCGGTGTCTGCGTACGAATAGCATTAAATAGATATTCAACGTCCCAATGGTAGTTTCCGTTTTCTATTGTCGTAATTTATGCTATTTATTACAAGTGATACAATGCTATAGTCCATTCGTGGTTAANTAGTTTCCGTTTTCTATTGTCGTAATTTATGCTATTTATTACAAGTGATACAATGCTATAGTCCATTCGTGGTTAAGTCCAAATTTTCTGAAGCCCTGATAAAGTTCTACTTCCAGGATATTCCTCCGCCTCATGCAAATAAAGCTTAACGAAGTCTAGAAAATGACATCAAAGAGATATCTCGCCGCAATCGTGCGTACGCAGTGTGGTAATTTTTTGCATTAAAAGTATTTCTTACTAGGCATTACTAACACACCTATTTTCTCCCTGTTTTTATTCGTATTAATTTTAAATTAAATAGTATAGTTTATATATAATATTTAAGAAGAAGTGTACTTTAAATAAATAACGTACTTTTATGTTAATATAAGTATAAAACGCTTCTGATACACGGCGTATTTAGGAAAGAACCAAACACATCACATACATGGGCGATTTTTCAAAGGTTATTCAACTAGTGTGAGTGATTCATAATAAATTTTAAGTATGAAATTTCAGGGACAGGCTACTTAACATAGCATAGTGATATTCAGCACACATTTATTTGCCTTTATTTGTACACCATCACATGACAGGGTTACCGCTAAAAGATTCATTAGGTAAGTCTAGGAGAGAAATACTGCGCGTCAGTTCGGTTTCTTGCTCGTTAAGGCGACCAGACATTCGATGCGTGTACATAGGTCTCCTTTTGCGCTCCCACGCTTCCATTAGCCCTCCGGATATGTAAAATACCTCCAGTCAGACGGTGCCCTTAAGCGTTGATCATTCCTTTACTCGTCAATGTTACCGATCACATTACGCTATATTGGAATTATAACCAGACAACTTAATGTAAATTTAAGGCGTATATTCACATACACATACATAATTCAAGTTTTGCTCGTATTACTCTCTCTCTTGTATCCTGTTGTTATAATTATGCTGTAAAAATTCTGATTTCCACTTCAAATAGTCATATTATTCTTTTTTATAACTTTGACAGTAAGCATTATTCACACGAATTGTACTTTTAAATATAGAGGTNAATAGTCATATTATTCTTTTTTATAACTTTGACAGTAAGCATTATTCACACGAATTGTACTTTTAAATATAGAGGTACACTCTTTGCTGGCGCTACGCACGTGTGATGTTTCCACACCGTTTTAAAAGAGGCCGTAAAAATTGTGATCAATANACACTCTTTGCTGGCGCTACGCACGTGTGATGTTTCCACACCGTTTTAAAAGAGGCCGTAAAAATTGTGATCAATAAAAGAGTGTCATGATATTTCTATAAACGTTTATTGTGCACAGTAATGATAAGATTTTTTTTGCTCCAGGTCCTAATGTGGTCGGCGAACGCATGTTCATTGAATAACCGGCCAAGGAGTCCACACAACATACCACTGTTCTCAATGATCAACTACTACTCATTAAAGTGTTAGAAAATATAGCCTATATTTTGACCAAATTTAAAGAGTTGTAAGATAACGTTGACACTCAGACAGGGAAGAATAGGGACAACCACGAATCATTTAAAGATACACACAGAAAACTAACTGCTCGACACAAGAGTTATTACCAAATTACACGAGAGTGTGTTCAACGAAATTATCGTAGGAAAGGCACGCACAGATCGCAGAAAAAGGAGTCATCAACTAACAGTAAAAGAGAATCAGTAGACAACGAAGAAGGCGAGAAAGAAGCCAATGACGAAATTGAGGAAATGCAAGACGGCAGTGCCACAGTAGATCAGGAAGGGGTATCGAAGAAGAAAGTTCAGAGGAGAAGGAAGAAGCTGGAGGAAACCAAGAAAACAGCCTACCGGGTAAGTCAGAAGAGGAAATAAAGTTAGGGAATGACGAAGAAGCGGGAACGTCAACGGAAGCTGATGAAGCTGCTGAGAAGGCAGACACGACGATGCAGGGCGACGGTGATGAAACGAAGGAGGCTGGAGGCGGGGGTGGCAGGAGGAAGCAGCACAGCAGCTACTCCCGGCCAGACAGGCGCCGCGGCAGGGGCGGCGCGAGACAGCAGTACCGACGATGGGGCACCGTGGAGGGACAGGTTTCCCAGGACGGGCGGCAGCAAGGGCAGCCGGGGTGCGTTGTCGCGGGCAACGCTCCTCTTCCACAGCAGGACGGCCGNGGGCAACGCTCCTCTTCCACAGCAGGACGGCCGCCGACAGCCAGGGCCGCCGTGTCAAGTCCCGAGCCACACGCTAGCACCACGCTTCCGGCCTGATTCAAGTACCACAGCACCCGCAGTCTACAGGTACCACTATCCTGACCTGCTCACTATCCACAGTCTACGCACTAAAGGTAGCTTGCCTACTGTGTGCTGAAGGACCATCTATCTGTATACTGAAGCTGTAGCACATTGGCTGCTTAGACGGTATATTCTAGAGAGCAGGGGTTGTGGCCACCGGTACGGTGTCCGATGCTACAAAACATTTGACGAAAACAAATTTTTCAAAAGTGAAAGAAAATTATTTCACGAATATGATTTTTTAAAACTGAAATGTTATATTTCACAACATAATATCGAAGTGTATAACAATGGTCTGCAATAAGGTAAATACGTTATTAAAGTGACTTCACAATACTATTCTTGAAAAAAATTACTTTCATACATTTATCGAATTTTCTTCTCATATAGTGATTTCTCTGTCTTGTTATCAACTCAGAGCTTCTATATAAATAGCTAATTAAGGTGACTACAAAGCATATCAATAAAATACGTTTTTCGTGATACACTCAAAACTAGAACATACACAGTACAGTGTTTCGTTAACAGCGTGTCACTGGTGTTAAATTACGCAGACCTGCAGATTTTCAATAAAATACATTGGTAAACTTTTTTTTAAGTATAATGGAATCTAAAGCCATAGTTTATAAATTGTATGCAGTTTTAAGCTTAAAAATTCTGAATATCATAGAAGTTTTAAGAATTTTAATAAGTTCATTCCTTGGGGATGTAAATGGAAACCTACATTATAGAGAATATAATTGTTCTCGATTTAAATAAAGTGGAGGCATAACAGTAAAATATTGACTTTAAAATCTTCCATTCTTCTTTATGTAAAATTTCACCTATAAATAAAAATATTGCTTTTAAAGAGTTTTAAAATAAAACAAGAATTTACTGATATAACCAATGAGCCTACTTTCTTCTAAATGGGTGCAATTCACTTTTAAATACACAGTCTAATCATATTATTATGATCACATGCTAGTATCCAGAGTAACCGCCCTTCGCAGTACGGAAAGCAGCTAAACGAGCTGGCAGTGACTCCGTCAGGTGCTGATAGGCCTCTACAGGTATCTGGAACCATGCTGTCTGCAGTGCGTCCCACAACTGTTGAAGGGTGAGTGGCGGAGGAGACAGAAAGCGAACACGGCGATCAAGGTTNCTGTCTGCAGTGCGTCCCACAACTGTTGAAGGGTGAGTGGCGGAGGAGACAGAAAGCGAACACGGCGATCAAGGTTGTCTCACCAATGTTCAATTGGATTGAGATCGGGGCTGTTTTGAGGGCCAGGGAAGAACTTTAAAGTCTTGATCGTGCTCTTCCAGCCACGTGCGGACACTTCTAGCCGCGTGGCAAGGCGCATTATCGTGCTGGACGATTCCGTCCTCCCGAGGAAATACAATCATCGTGCACGGGTTGACGTGATCACCGAGAATGGATGCATAACCAAATCAATCAAAAGTGCCTTCAACACGGATGATGGGNCTGTCTGCAGTGCGTCCCACAACTGTTGAAGGGTGAGTGGCGGAGGAGACAGAAAGCGAACACGGCGATCAAGGTGGTCTCACCAATGTTCAATTGGATTGAGATCGGGGCTGTTTTGAGGGCCAGGGAAGAACTTTAAAGTCTTGATCGTGCTCTTCCAGCCACGTGCGGACACTTCTAGCCGCGTGGCAAGGCGCATTATCGTGCTGGACGATTCCGTCCTCCCGAGGAAATACAATCATCATGCACGGGTTGACGTGATCACCGAGAATGGATGCATAACCAAATCAATCAAAAGTGCCTTCAACACGGATGATGGGNTGCACGGGTTGACGTGATCACCGAGAATGGATGCATAACCAAATCAATCAAAAGTGCCTTCAACACGGATGATGGGACCTAGAGAATACCATGAGAACATTCCCCAGACCATAACACTGCCACCACTGCCTTGTGTTCATGAAGGGTGTCGGTTCTCCGACGTTTCTCGCCGGTCACGCTGACGTCCATCCGTTCTATGCAGCTGCAAACGTGACTCGTCGGAGAAGGCTACACGTCGCCAATCAGCAGCAGTCCAGTCGCCATACTTTCGACCAAATTCCATTCGTTTTCGTCGATGCACATGTTTTAGCATGGGTGCAGTCACCCTCCGTCTACTACGGAGCTCCATTCACAGAATAGTTCGCTGAATTGTTGTAGAAACGTGTCTGGGTGCCCCCTGGTTCATTTGTACTGTGAGCTGTTCCACTGTAGCCTGTCGGTTGGCCTTCACGCATCGTCGTAGTCGACGTTCACCTCGGACATCAATGGCGCGTGGAGCTCCGCAGTTACCATGACGGTTATTCCCAGTGGTGCCATTCGTCCACTCAAGATACATATTTACCACAGAGGTACACGGACAGTTCAAAAACGTCGCTCTTTGATGATCAATCCATTTTACAACTCGGTTAAATCGTTTCCTTTACCCATAACAGCAGGAAGCGCACTGTGTACTGCCATCCTGTCGGTCACATTATATACCCGCTTCACCATCCCACGTCACAGGCCATACGTCATGGGCTACGCACTGCAGATGGCGCTTCTAGCAGGTGGTTATAATAATGTGATTCGACTGTGTAGTTTCTTAAAAGCTGAGTTAGTAGGTAGGACATGTCTCGTTGAAGGAAATACCACTATAAATGAAACCAGAAACACGCAACAGTAGTGAAACAATTACAAATAAACACGTGCCTTGCCCGGGACTCGAACCCAGAAAACCTCGTAGCACTTTTTTTATTGTGGGTCTAACTTAAGAAATGGCAGAAAAATTCGGCTCTGTATAGACAAATTTGATTGACGAAATTGATACTGCCAGTTTGTAAAATACACTGGGGTAAAATATTTTGAAAATAAATTTCTGATATAATTAAAAAATACCAGTTTACGCAACCTACTGGAGTGCAAATGGCTTGCCAATATATTACATATTTGGCGCTATCTTACAAAATGGAGGACAAAATATGCTTCGTGTGATTACAGTTGATATTTTCAATATACATTGCCAGCATACAGAGATAAGTTAGAATTAATGCATGGCCTCCACGATATAGCATTCTAAGCTAAAATTGCTATATATCCGCCGTTTTGAAAATAAGTGCCTGGCATTTTAAAACATACCTTTTTACATCATCTGCGGGAGTACTACTTGTTTGTCGAGTTTGGTATGAATAGGTCAATTGTTTCCCAAGTTACGGCCTAAACTTTATTTATTTGTGTGGTGCTGTCTTACAAAATTGTGGTCAAAAGTTGGTTCATGTAGATACATTTTAAAGTTGTAATATCTTATGCCAGTATACAAAGTTAAGTTGGAATTGATTACATGGTTACGACGATATAGCATTCTAAACTATATTGCCTATGTAGGTGCCATTTTGAAAATAAGTGTCTGATATACTTACAATATGCAATCTTACATTATCTGTCGCAGTACCACACGTTTGCCAAATTTGGTTGGTATCGGTCAATTGTTTCCCGAGATATGACACAAAAGCATATTTATTCATGTGATGCTAGGTTACAAAATTGCAGACAAAAGATGTTCCATGTAGACACAGTTGATATTTATATCTATTGTCAGCATACGAAGCTAAATTGGAATTTATTACATTGTTTCGACAATATAACATTCTAAGCCGAGATAACTATGTTACCGCCATTTTGAAAATAAGTGTCTGACATACCTAACACATATAATTCTTCATCAGNTAAGCCGAGATAACTATGTTACCGCCATTTTGAAAATAAGTGTCTGACATACCTAACACATATAATTCTTCATCACCTGCCGCAGTACTACTCGTTTGCCAAATTTGTCAGGACTAGGTTAATTTTTACCGAGATATGACAAAAACTGTATTTATTCATGTGTCACTATATTACAAAATGGCTGACAAAAGGNGGTTAATTTTTACCGAGATATGACAAAAACTGTATTTATTCATGTGTCACTATATTACAAAATGGCTGACAAAAGGGTCTGTGTGTTAGCATATATGATACTTGTAGTAAATACTTTCAGCATACAAAATTTTGTCGACATTGGTTAAATGATATATTAGATATACCAAAGAAACTTTAAATATTGATATGGTCGCCATTTTAAAAATAAGTACCAAATCAAGTTTCATTACTTATATTTACCTGGACTATCATAGTGTAACATACATACCAAATTAGGTGAGGATTACATTGATAGTTTTAGAAATCTAATGTAAAATCCTTGTTTTTTTCATTTGGTAAATCTTCCAAAATAGTGAACTAGCAATAATATCGATTAAAGAATCTAATTCTTACACAATGCTCTACCCGCATACAAAATTTTGTTCAAATCGATTCTATGGTTCCCGAGATGCGACATAGGCCTATCACTCTAAATATTAAAATGTCCGCCATTTTGAAAGTAAGTGTCCAGCTTGGTAGAAAACTATAAATGTCAGGTGTATATATGATATATTATTTATGTTCCAAATTTGGTGAAATTCTGTTGACGAGTTAAAAATTGAAACGGAGGGACACACAGATGCACAGACACAAACACCGACACACACACGCACACATACACACAGACACAGAGAGGAAAGTGATCTCATAAGCCTTTCTTTCATTCGAAATGTGGGCTAAAATATTGATTTGACGTGGTCTGTATCCATAAGTTAAATATGACCACAAACACATAACTCTGTCTGTCATGAAAGATAGAGGTTGCAGGACAGCAAAAATGCCTAAGGGTTCATAATAAATATTAAAAGTGTCTTTGGTGGAGGAATACATATCTATGGAACGCCGCATGACGTTACAGCTTGCATGAGGATATCAGGGCATGTTATATAGCCTTTGCTGAGAGTGGTGGTGTATCACTATTCTGCCCCATCTAGAGAAGTGAACATTTGAGTGCTTAATTTTTTCACGTACGCCCTTCTTAGGACTCGAAACAGAGATCATGCGAAAGGCATAATCTCTTTCATTAAATAACAATTTCAGAAGTTNACGCCCTTCTTAGGACTCGAAACAGAGATCATGCGAAAGGCATAATCTCTTTCATTAAATAACAATTTCAGAAGTCTTATAAAATTCTTGGTTTTTATTCATTTAAGTTGCCACAATTCCACGCTTGTCATTTCTTTCTAAAATAACAGCCANTTATAAAATTCTTGGTTTTTATTCATTTAAGTTGCCACAATTCCACGCTTGTCATTTCTTTCTAAAATAACAGCCATACAGTTAAATTGATAGAGCAAGAGCAGAAATAGGTAGTATATTTCAAAATATCAGTGTCAAGACATGGTCTATGGTAGTTCACCACGCCAGTTAGAATGCAACAGCTGATGTGGTGTTTCAGGTATGTTGGGACCGTTTTGGTTATTGTGTCAAGTGTCTGAACAGATGGAACTTGATTTTAATTCATAAAGACTCCGAAGTTAAAATTTTTGTATCGTTTTTTTATTTGTTAACACATATCCACACATCGGTTTCGGAAAAAAATGAAATGTATTTATAAATGTATTATTACTTTACCTGGATTGCAAATACTACTATCATTCCATAGAGCAAAGCCTACTCGTGATAAGTATTATACCCTCTCCTAAGTTTATGACTTGATTACCACGGCAGATCGTTTTTCCTCAGATTTTCAGTAACGACGCAAGTGGACCTGAACTTGGTGTTTGGTCATGTTCCTGAGGGTTCTACTTCCTACTTACATTGGCTGGTGATCTCAAACCACTGTCGCGGAGTTTTGATGGAAACAAACTATATATATAAGGCTTCTTCTCGCGCAACCTCAAACAATAGGAAATATTCCTTTATTCTTCGATCTTACTCCATTACTTCTCAAAGGCTCTCGCCAAACTAAAGCATATTTACAGACGTTTTGCTTCGTCCTTCCACATAAAGAATTCATGCAAAGACTTGTCTGGTGTTTTAAACATCTGAAGTCGACAGAGATGGATATATTAAGGAATGTTGTAGATGTTATTGATTCTAAACATTAAAATGCTCGGGAAAAATACATCTAAATCTTTTCAAGCTCGAGATATCCGGTTCTGTGTCCTGTTCTGAACGTACATGACGGCGTCTTGGACGGTCGGAAAGATCTTGAACACATTCTTCCCTTCCCCCAGAAAACCACACTTCTTCAAGTTTTCGTAGACTGGACCTGGAAACAAGGGATAACATACAACTGCAGATGACTTTGTGCATAAATCGTTAGATAGTCTTGTGGTGTCTCGTAACTCTACCTCCCCCCATCTTTCTATGCGTAATATACATTAACTCGACCATCATAAGCAAATAATAAGCACAAAATTCGACGGAAAAGTACATGTTGTTATACTAAAACATATATGCTGTAGGTGCAATTTTAAATCGGAAAAGTAAAAAAATCTCTAAGTAAGTGAAATTTAATTTCAACAAGTGCAACTTAAATATTTAGCCATTGAATTCAATTGACAGTGAATTACACTATCGAGAACAATCATTCGTCTATATTAGTAAAAGCTAATTAATTACTGAATTTTAAATGAGTAATTGAGATTACTGATTTCAGAGTAGAGTAAAGGAACAACTAAGGACGTAGTAATTTACGCCAGAATGATGGTAATACGAGACGAAGTTTATAGAGTCTGCAACTTTTGGAGGAATGGGAATACCCAGCGAAATCCCACTATCTTACAACGACGTCCGCCGTGTTTCCTTGTGTGACGATTCGGACTCGGATCTGACCGGACACACTAGCCAAAGTAACGCCGATACCCTTGTCGTTACGGCAGAACAGAGCTCGAAGTAAGATAGAAAATCAGAGAATATTCCAAAATTTTTACTTTAAGTCGGGATTGGCGAGAAGCCACTAATCAGCTTCTGTTAGTTAAATAATCGCAAACTCTACTCCTTAGATGAGTGCTGAAATGCTGATTATAACTATCGTTGGATGTTTGGCAAGGTACGCCAGAAAAGAGATCAAAAACGCACCAAATAAATTATTTTAAAATCACTTCAGCAAAATATTTCCAGTAAAGTAAAAGGTAATGAAATAATGGAAATTTTCACAGTATTAAAAACACAAATTTAACATTGGTAAATAAAAATATTGGGAGATAAATTTTAGCAAAACACAATTAAAACATTGTTAAAACGCTAACTTAGCACAGCTGAATAAAGATTTGAAATGCTAATTTGGATAAAAGCGCCATAAAAACACTCTACGATACGCATTAGAAAATAAATCGAGCAGAATTATAAAGGCACACTGTAGATAAATATGAGAGTGCGTCAGTTACAGAGAAACACACATAGCTACTTTCTGAAGTCAGTGAAGTAAATAGGGAAAAGTGTACAGCGGAGGTTTCGTACTAAAGCCACTCAAATAAAAGGGTATCTCACTGTAATATAAATTCTAAAGTTTTCACAATAAGGACAGGGTATACAAGCAAGCAGACTGCAAACACACTGGTGTTTAAGCGATCTAGTAAGCGTGTGTGCAGCTACACTGGAGAGCCAAAAAAACTGGTGTAGGCGTGCGTATGCAAATAACAGAGGTATAGAACCAATCAGACTAGATCGGTTACTGCTGCTATAATGGCAGGTTATCAAGATTTAAGTGAGTTTGAACGTGGTGTTATAGTCGGCGGACGAGAGATGGGATATAGCATCTCTGAGGTAGCGATAAAATTTTGATTTTTGCGTACGACCATTTCATGAGTGTACCATGAATATCGGGAATCCGGTAAAACATCAAATCGTCGACATCGCTGCTGCCGGAAAAAGATCGTGAACGAACGGGACAAACGATGACTGACGAAAATCATTAAACGTGACAGACGTACAACCCTTTCTCATATTGGCGCAGATTTCAATGCTGGGGCATCAACAAATGCCAGATTCAAAGGAACATCATCGATATGGGCTTTCGGAGCTGAAGACCCACTCGTGTGCCGTTGTTGACTGCATGACACAAAGCTTTACGTCTCACCTGGGCCCGCCAACACCGCCATTAGACTGTTGATGACTGGAAACACGTTGCCTGTTCTGACGAGTCTCGTTTCCAATTGTATCGGCGGATGGACGTTTACGGATATGGAGATATCCACATGAATCCATTGACACTATGTATATGTCAACAGTGGACTGTTCAAGCTGATGGAGGCTCTGTCATGGTATGGGGTGTGTGCAGTTGGCGTGAAATGGGAACTCTAACACATCTAGATACGACTCTGATAGGTGACAGATACGTAAGCATCCTGTGCAATCACCTGTACCCATTCATGTCCATTGTGCATTCCGACGGACGTGGACAATTCCAGCAGGACAATGCGACACCCCACACGTCAAGAGTTGCTACCGAGGGGCTCCAGGAACACTCTTCTGACTTTAGACACTTCCATTGGTCACCTAAATCACCAGACATGAACATTATTGATCATATCTGGGATGCCTTGTAACGTGCTGTTCAGAAGAGATCTCCCCCGCCTCGCACTCCTATGGATTTGTGGACTGCCCTGCAGGATTCATGGTGTGAATTACCTCCTGCATACCTTCAGACGTTAGTCGAGTCCATGCCACGTCGTCTTGCGGGACTTCTGCGTGCTCGCGGGGGCCCTACACGATATTATCCAGGTGTACCAGTTTTTTTGGCTCTTCAGTGTGTAGTTTATATGGACTGAGAAGGCAGAAAGTTTTGTTCGCGTAAGTCATAAATCTGTAAATCTAAAAAGACAGCCATGTTCCACAATTCTATATTTGAAGATATACCATATCACCTTGGATTAAATGCTCGAGTGAGTAGGCCCAGCTATTGTGGGCCAGATAAGGAGTAGAAATTGTTGTTTCCTATGTGCGAGATCAAGTTATATCATCTATAGCGTTAAAAGTTTATATTTTTTAGTGAATATCAATGGTACTCAAATCAGGCAGGCGTTTTAAAACTACTGCATTTTTATTATTTATTGTCTGACTAAATGCAGCAACAAACACAATTTTGCGGTGTTGATAAATGTAAAGTTTTAACAACAATTAAAAGTAGTTAATCATATTTTCATATGGTATTTGAAAACAGTTCTGAAGAAATTAATGATCCAAATGGGTGCGATTATTTTATTCACTGCAGACCCAAGTAATGTGGAAACAGAAGGCATACTAAACGCTTGATAATACAGAATAAATTATGCAAAACTCACATGAGCTACCCGCGAGGTAGATTGACACATTTATCTTGGAAAATTCTTCCCTGAGAATTTTCAGCAAATTGACACCGGATGGATCAATGTAACTGAGTGCTGAGAAGTCAATAATGATGCTTGTGACCTGCGGAATAAGAAAAATACCAAGTATGGTACTTGCAACTCGAGATATATGCACTGCCCTTAGACATAAGAGTGACAAAAGCATAGAACTAACAAGTACTAAGGCCTATAATTCAACATATCAGTTCCTACCCCGGACATGTGACAGGGGTAATACAGAAATATGCATTACCCTAACATGTGAGTTTGATGAGTAATAATTGCTTAACGCTAAAGACGACATTGGCACGCCTTATACCTCATCGTCTCTGTGTGTAAAGCACTGAATTGGCATTCAGATATTTTTGTCGGATGGCATGCAATTTGTATTATGGCATAATAATAATAATCAATCTCTGCTCAGTATCCATTAACAGTTATACATTTTCTTTTCCAGCATTTTCAAATTAACAAATCATAAAAAAAAGGAACAATAAAATATATTTGAGCCTTTTTCACATAAAAAAATTCCTTACAAGTAAAATAAGAACTCAAAATTTACCCGGGAAAATTAAGGGTAACATAAATTATACTTATAGGCAGGTACCATCAAAATACCGAATGTATTTTAATGCAATATCCTAAAAATACGTTTCGCAAATCTTTGTTTATGACAGAGAAAATTCTCATACCACGGGGCTGTGCAGACTGGAGAATTACCTTCCAGCTCTGTCATATGCATGAATGTNACAAGTAAAATAAGAACTCAAAATTTACCCGGGAAAATTAAGGGTAACATAAATTATACTTATAGGCAGGTACCATTAAAATACCGAATGTATTTTAATGCAATATCCTAAAAATACGTTTCGCAAATCTTTGTTTATGACAGAGAAAATTCTCATACCACGGGGCTGTGCAGACTGGAGAATTACCTTCCAGCTCTGTCATATGCATGAATATTTCTGAAAAATTTTGTACGGTGGTTGAATAGTCCGTGATTTACCTTTGTCGCGTTTGAAGCTCTGATATCCGTCACAGCATCTTCAACGAAACCAGGATTCTCTCTTCCATTCTAAATGACATAGTACAAAAAAACAAATTAAATATATTCTTACAGAAGGTTAAAGGTAAATACACTTTGATAACCTACGTGCCTAACTTACAGTATCGTCAAATACATGGGCGACGGCGAGAATGTTATGGCAACCACTCAACATCTCTACAACGTCGAGGCGGCGGAGAACACCATATCTGCCTACAGTTCTTTCTTCGCAGTCGCGTTCACTATGGCGTCTCAGCTCGTGTGGCAAGAACCCGTGGTGGAGCGCGCCCAAACCCGGTACTACTCAGAAATTGTGATGCGCAAATTCCGCGAGTTCAGGAGGTGCAACGATGAACTTTTAAATCAGCACAAATACAATCAACATGCTGTTTCGCAAATCCAGCTAACAAGATTTTTTTTAGAAACTATTCTACATTCTTCTATTGCCGCTAAAAAGTTTGAATCATTCATCACTTATCATTATTCAGACAGCACCTATCACTAATACTGTTACACAACTACTATCGACATACCATAATGTAATATGCATTCGTATCTTTGAGTTGGAGAACAAAATAATGACCAAACTCTTTTAAGGACGCTCCTCTTACAATATCCGAATAAAAACTTCTGTGCCATTCGTCATTTTAGTTGAGTGACGTAAGTTATGGGAAAATGTGCTCTTACTTAATATTCGTTAGCAATACAAAGTTTAAAAAAAAGGGGGGGAGAGGGGGTAGTAACTCAGCCTTAGAAATTCAAGTGATATTTATTTAGACATTGTTTAAAAACGCTGTCTGCATACATTATTCAGTTTTCTTTACTTTAAGCCCTAATATTAGCACTAATTTAAATTATGCGAAAAACTAAAGCAGTAGAAATATATTAATTTTTTCACTTGCAACGGTAAAATAAACTACTTCAATGAAATGTTTGTAGTTTTCGAAACATAAAACAACTTACTGTTACTGTCACTTCACTTGTCTGCATTTCTGAGTGCTGTCAATGCATGACTGATCTCCGTGGCCTGCATTATAAAAACGCCAGACAACCCTGTGAAATGTACTATAGTCTCGAATAAGAAAAAAAACTTTGTATAAATTATTTTTAGGTAGCAATGTTCAGGCAGCGGATGGAGAAGCAAGTTAGTAACATTTAATTACTCAACCAACAAACAAAAACAGAATTGTTAAATTTGAGAGCTTCGGTGCAGAGCTTCGATGCTTGCAGTATGTTCGCCAAACGCAAGAGCTCTCAACTATAATCCAGGACTCAAAAATAGCTCAGCACCACCTGGAATAGCTCCGTATTACACACGAGTGCTGAAAAAAGTGCGTGAGTCATTAGATTGGCTTACCTGCACAGCAGCAGACTCCTTTTTCTGTAGCTTCTTCCTCCGGCGAAGTTCGGTCTCGGGATTGACCCCGACCAGGCGAATCAACTCGCCCCGGAAGTGGTCTCGCGTCGCAAAGTTGAGGCCGCCGCAGTAGTGGAAGATCTTGATGCCGGGCACTTCGGGAGTCTGGGGACACCACACGCACAACATTAGCAACTTCAGCCGAGTGAGGTGGCGCAGTGGTAAACTTTCGGACTCGCATTCGGGAGAACCTGGGATCGAATCCTGGTCCTGCCATTCTGATTTCAGTTTTCTAGGTCATGGCCGATTCCTTACCCGTTCCTGCTTCTCTCAGCAATCATATATTTAATTTGACACGTGAGTAGTAGGGTTATCTTCCTTCGGGCGCATGTATCATATGCATAGAAGCTAGAAGCCGCCAGCAACCTCGGTTGTCGAGGCGGCCTGGGGCGGCCATGTTGTGATGGCACCCGACCACCATGTAGGATCTTGGTGACCTTGACGCATCACCTTGAACCCAAAATTGTTTAACAATTGCGAAATCTAAAAAAATTCTAAAAATCGAGGAACATATAATGTTAACCTACCCTACCCCTCGCTCACCTCACTAAACCTAACCAATACCTTCACCCCTTTCCCAAACCAACATAATAATAAAAAATCGAGAAAAATCGCAAAAAATCGAAAAAATTCCTTAAACTCGAGGAACATATGTATAATGTTACCCTACCTTGCCCCTCGCTCACTTTACCAAATCTCACACCATCCCCCCTCCACCCACATACCTGTCAATCATAAAGAAATTGTAAAAAAATCGCAAAAAAATTCTAAATAATTGAAGAACATATAACGTTAAACTTAAACTCACTCTACCACCCTCACCTCACCACCATGTCCACCACTCCTAATCATAAAAATCAAGACAAATCGCAAAAAATTGATTTAATAAATCGAGGATCATATAATGTTGCACTACACGCGGACGTATTTAACCGAATGGGGCCAGAAGACTGGATACCAATTTGCAATCATGTCAAGACACTCGAAGACGACTATTATGACAAGGATGTGCGATTTGACATTGAAACTTATAAAATTATGACAAATTTAGGTGGTGCAGACTGTGAGAGTAGTGGCAGCAGTGACGTTTGCACGTCAGACTCATCAGCTGGAGCAATGAGTGGCACTGACGAACTGCCGTAGTACTTCATACGTCAGTGGTAAGTAGTCAGTGTTTTCTACTTTTCTCTACTTGCTGTGAAGGCTTTATTTTACCTCCTGTTTCTCTCCTCCTCTTTCTACCAATCCACCGCGCGTACACCACCCGTATCTCCTTATGTGTGACGTAGATCAAACTAGGAGTTATTCTGCGTATAGTGTTACCTCACACTCGCCCCGCCTCCCTAACCAACACCCCCATCCTCATCCCCCTTTCAAAAAACAATCAAAAAAATTCGAGAATAATCGAAAGAAATCTGAACATTATTTCTAACAAACGTGAAACACACATAATGCTACCTCGTACTCCCCTTCCGCACACCCCTCCCAGCAAACCAACACCTCCACCATCACCACTACCCTTCCAAACATAAGAAATCGGCAAAAATCGCAAAAAAATCTAAAGAAACTAATAAAAGTTTACGAACATATTCCATCACTGATTCAAACACCCGCGTTGGATGTCGGTGGCCTTGATCTTGATCCCAACAACTGTGAACTCAAAAAACCGAGAAAAAATTGTGAAAATTAGAAAAAATTCATAAAAATCCACGAAAGTATTACGTTACTGACTCCGGCCCCCATATCGAGTGTTGGCGACCTTAACGTTGACTCCAATGACCTTGATTTCTAAAATTGAGAAAAAATTGTAAAAATCGAAGAAACTTTTGTAAAATCGACGAACATAATATGTTACTGACTCCGACCACAATGTTTAATGTTAGCGACCATAAACTTAAGCCAAATGACTTTGAACTGTGAAAATGAAGAAAAAATTACGGAAAATTATAAAAACGCAAAAGAACATCGAGGAAAAAATTACATACCTAAAGCAAAAAATCATGTTGTATTTGTGTGACCCTAAAAGTTCGATTCTCGTAAAGATGGCAGAGCACAGCCACTCCCTGGTACAACGATCAGCAGAAAATTTAACACCCACCTCTATATTTCATTCGCTATATAGCCGATCAATCTTACGACCACCAGAGTGAATTAATTTTAGCTCAGCCCATCATCAGCATCCACGCTTGCCACCGGAACAACCCGATCCCCTCACACAATTACTTGTCAGAGCTCGCCCCCATCACTATCCATCCTCGCCATCAACCAGCATCACGAATCTTCACCCCCTCCCCTCTCACTGTCGAATTATCAATTGGTTTCTGAAGAGGAGACTGACTCCACCCAGGACTGGCTCTTGACAAGACCAATTCCTACATAAATGGCTAGAGCAGTGGACAAGACCAACCGACCATACCACCCACCTATATCAACAGTCAATGGCAACCAATCCCGAATACGAATCTCGGTACCATCCTCTTCGCACAAAAACTTCGCAAAACTTTGTAAATACTCACAAAACATTTCAGCCAGAGCTGGCCATAACAAAGGGTATATGCACTAACCAGTTGCGAAACACTCCTCAGAAATATTCCCCAGTTCGTTCGTTCGCTTTATTGAACTCACCCGATTTTAATCGACCCTAGTAAGGCATAATTCAGGATGAATATAAAAAAATACCCCAACTTTGAAGGCCTATAATATCAAAACCAAACAACCTACTACCTTGATTGACCAATCAAATGACTCGTGGAACCATGAAATTTGTTTACCGTGCATTCATAAATGTTCAATAAGACCACCATGAGCGGCCTGAGCGACATCTACGCTATAATAAAACTCGTTCCACGCTCTTGTCAGAATGTCCGGTGTTACGGTTTGGATGGCGTTCGTAATTCTCGGTTTGAGGTGGTGAGGGAGTAGCGAGCTCGCATTCGACACGTCAATGTGATGGGGATGGTCTTATGTTTCCTTGCCCAGAACGAGGTAGACGATGCCTTCATGTCTAAGCTGGTTTTTAGCGATGAAGCAACGTTCCTTACAAATGGTAAGGTGAATCGGCACAATGTGCGGATATGGGGTCAGGAGCCTACACATGAAACCACCGAATACGAGCACGCTTCCCCCAAAGTGAACATGTTTTGCGCTCTATCCAAAGACAGGAGGTTACGGGTCGGTGACTCCTTCGGGAGGAAGGTTTCCGGGCTTTTGAGGTGGTGTGGCAGTACTATGCTATAGTAGCCAAGCCTGGTTACCGCATCGGCCCTAGAAAGAGTGGATGATGCGTCTCTTATAGACTATCTCCACTCATGGCAACCCAAGGCTATCAGTGCTTTGCAAATTGGGCCCCGCCACCCGTCTCCCTACAGGAATCAGTTTCCTCGTGGCTGGTAAGGAGTATCTGCCGTGATGATGTGAGACGATAGTTAGTACCTAGGCCCGACCACTTGGTGGGGTGTCGGACCACTTGGCATTCAGGCCGATGGGGCCCAAGACCAGAATTTCCTGTGTGAAGAAATTCCCATGTATGGTAATGGTCAGTGCCCGATGATGGCTCCTCCAACTGTACTGCTAGTGGTAGGAAGTGGTGGCGATAGCTTGGAGGCTGTGATGACAGCAGGAAGACATTTGAGGGAAAACGATGAAAATTCTTCCAATTCAGAGCGAGGGCTGCTATCCCTGACTTCGGCATTCCTGATAAATCGAGGATGTATGCCGCTCCGAGCCAATCGAACTCCGCCCTTCCGGCGGGCATGCAGAGCATTGGTGGGGCGTTCGGGTAACTGAAAAAATTATATTGCCATGGCAAATAAGTGGGAGCACAGGCTGATCGGGTTGGCCCCACCAGAGGTTCTCTCTGGTGTACCGATCACTAGAGGTTGGACTCGTGCTGGCAGTGNGGCCCCACCAGAGGTTCTCTCTGGTGTACCGATCACTAGAGGTTGGACTCGTGCTGGCAGTGGTTAACTCTGTATACTGGAGGAGGTCTGGAGAGATTCCTCCTCTCAAAGAAAGACCGGGTGGTGAGCGGCAACCGGCTCTGGTTGTATCCTGGACGGACACCAGGGGTCCAGGTAGTACCCCGTCCAGACCACATGCTTGGTGTCTGAGTACGAGGGTCTCAGAACCTTGTGGAAGAGTGCTTTCGGCCGTTCTTATGTATAATTTTGGGGCTATGGGTATGGTTACCTCAGGTGCATGGTTGGGCCACCTGCGATGAGAGGGCGTGATCCTTCTTCCCTGCCGAGTGGGCGGCCGAAGCACGGGATGACTCTCTGGCTAAGAGCGCTGCGTTAAAATATAAAAGTATGGTGGTCGAGAAACTACTGTATTGTATCCAAATACACTGTTTTCTGCCCTTTAGTTTTTCACGAACCCACTGTTACTGGAATCCCTTATTTCGACATGCTTACATAATGGTTGTTTCCTCAGTTAGAAGAGGCGGCGGGGGACGTCATTTTCCAGCAGAATGGGGCGCCACCTCATTGGCCCCTAGCTGTTCGCGGATACTTGAACGAGACGTTGCGCAACGCTGGATTGGTCGAGGAGCAGCTGGTCACCAGACTCTTCATCACTGGCCCCCAAGAAGCCCGGATATTACCCCGTGCGATTTTTTTCTATGGAGGTACATAAAGGATCAAGTGTTATGTCCACCATTGTCGGCTAACATTGACGACCTCAAAACGAGAATTATGGACGCCATCCAAACAGTAACACTGGACATGTTGACAAGAGTGTGGAATGAGTTTGATTATCGTGTAAATGTCGTTCAGGCCGCTCGTGGTGGTTACATTGCACATTTATGAATGTATGATAAACAAACTTCACGGTTCCATGGTTCATTTAATTGGTCAATCACGTTTGTAGGTTGATTGGTTTTGATATTATAGACCTTCAAAGTTGGGGTATTATTTTATACTCATCCTGTACTTCCGATCCTAGATGGCCCTCCTCCTGCACAAACTCACACAAATTTGATCTAAAACAGACTCTCGCAATAGATTCTACACACCGCTGACTTAAGTCTTTCAGAGAAGCAGAATGGCCTGAATAAGAAATTAAACTGATATTATTAGGTATACGTAAATGTAATTTACTTACTTAGTACATAAATTCTAGTTTTGTAATTATTTCATACATTCCATATTTATATATTTATCGGATGTTTGCTGATCATGGTTAGTAGCCATCAGTCTCATCTGACATAACACCGATCCTTCAGTTCACTAATTAAAGAAGATATCTCGTTAATGTGCGGGAAATCTCCACCTTGTTGCAAAGCGATCAAATGTCTGAGTCTATTAACAATTTCATTTGGGTCTTCGGTAAAAATGTAGTCAGTATTCTCAGCGTCTTCTGCNTCAAATGTCTGAGTCTATTAACAATTTCATTTGGGTCTTCGGTAAAAATGTAGTCAGTATTCTCAGCGTCTTCTGTCTTCTTCATATCGCTCGTTGCAGCAAAGAACGAGCATTACTGACGCCTTCTGCCTTCTTAAACCACTTGTCGACATTTCGAAGGAAACGCGTTGGTGAAATGTGTGGGAACGTCGAGAGAATCATCATCCTTCTCATCAGATACTTCATCAACACTGTCTTCACAGTCATTATCATCAATGCTGTCTTCATGATCGTCTTCACGTCCTGTTTCANTCAAATGTCTGAGTCTATTAACAATTTCATTTGGGTCTTCGGTAAAAATGTAGTCAGTATTCTCAGCGTCTTCTGCCTTCTTCATATCGCTCGTTGCAGCAAAGAACGAGCATTACTGACGCCTTCTGCCTTCTTAAACCACTTGTCGACATTTCGAAGGAAACGCGTTGGTGAAATGTGTGGGAACGTCGAGAGAATCATCATCCTTCTCATTAGATACTTCATCAACACTGTCTTCACAGTCATTATCATCAATGCTGTCTTCATGATCGTCTTCACGTCCTGTTTCANAGATACTTCATCAACACTGTCTTCACAGTCATTATCATCAATGCTGTCTTCATGATCGTCTTCACGTCCTGTTTCATCCTTAATATCATGTTTACTTTACTTTGTGGGAGTCACATGGTCATCATCAGTATTTAGAGCTGACAACCGTTTATTTTGAAGTTCGTTGACTTCACGCGAAAGTCTTGCAAGTGTACATTCCTCACAAACCGACTCTAGTGCACTCAGTCCGTCTTTAACATTAACTGTCTCATCATTATCTTCTGATGAATTAGTACCCTCCGATGCAGCATGGGCGACATATCTTGCTGGCTCCCAGTAGACGAACCTTTGCAGATCTCGATGTGTTCCTTCAATGTATCGCCTTGCATAAACTGCTCGGTACCAATGTGGTAATGCTTCATCGCGCGAAAATGACTCTTCGTACAGGCGGTTCTCTCATGTCGCCGAGAATGACAGCTTTTGCTGAAGATCTTTCCACAGTAGCAACACTGTTTTCCATGTAATTTTCCAGCAGTGAGAGAAGGTACATCCATACAGGTAAGCTCTACAGTAGACTTCGTACAATCATTGATTTGCTTCATATTCATGAAAAAACTGAAATTCTTTCTATAGTAGCAACTTGTGTGTCTATATTGCCTATCTACTGCTATAAATATGTAAATAAAAAAAAAATATATATACACACATACTAACATACTTCATCAGTGAGATTTAAGCATTTTCATGCATTCATAAAACCATAAATTTTATCTAGTTCCTTGATCACATTACCATGTAGTTACGTCTTCAACCGTTTCTTCCAAATAAGTTCTTTTCTCAACTTGAACTCATTCTCTGAAAATGACCCCTCCCGCTCCGAAAATGTCACTCCCTAAATAATCCCTAAATGACTGCTCCTGCTGTGCAAATCCTGCTGTGCAAATTACCCCTAATTACTCCTCAATAACCCCTAAATGACCCCCCAATGACTCTAAATAATCCCTCCGGGTCCGCAAATGACCACTCTTGCTCCACAAATAACTATTTCGGCTCCGCAAGAGACCCATAAATGCTCCAAATGTCCAAAAATTACCCCTAATGCTCCACAAATAGCCCTCTCCTGCTCCGCAAATGACCCCTAAGTGACCAATATCCCTAAATGATCCCTAAGTGACACAAATTTAATCCATAAGTGACGTCAAAATAACCCACAAAATGATCCCTAAATATGGTGCGTGCAGTGCTAATTGCAGTGTTAAGTGCGGTGCATGTGGTGCTAAGTGAGGTGCATGCGGTACTAAGTGCGGTGCATGAGGGGGTTCAGTTGCAGTGTGTGAGGGGTCATGCCTGACCCCTCACAAATCTGACCAATCATTGCAGATCATGCTCCGCAATCACCTCCGCACGCTCCGCAATCCTGATTTGTGAAGAATTTCTATACTACATGAGGCCTCAGGAGTGAAGATAGAGACGAAGCTGAGGGCTCATGTAGCTGCTCCGAGTCGTTATGCCATTGCTTATGGCGTAAATCAGTAAACTATTATATATATAAATGGCGAAACCCCCCTTTACGAAAATACGTTATTGTTTAGTACAAGTGTACTTCTTGGATATGTTTTCCAAATTTAAGACAAAAATAATTTTTAATTGGTTTTGAAGAACTGATTAAAAATAACATGTCTTTATATTTTCGTAAATGTCTACTGAAGTTGAAATTTTTCTTCATATCTGCCTTTTCATGTTATTCTTTTGTGATTACATTTACGATTTTATTTTCATATACTTCACAATAAACTCAAACATACTATTTCATACACTCATGTTCTAAAGTTTTGCCGTTAAGCAGAAACGTATGCACACACGTTAGTTAAAACACACATAATAATTAGGCATATTTTGATACATAAATACATTGAAGAGCCAAAAAAACTGGTACACCTGCCTAATGTCGCGTAAGCCCCCGCGAAAACTTAGAAGTGCCGCAAGACGACGTGGCATGGACTCGACTAATGTCTGAAGGTACGCAGGAGGCATTGAAATCTGCGCCAATTTGAGAAAGGTTTGCGCGTCTGTCACGTTTAATGATGCTCGTCAGTCGTCATATGTTCCGTTCGTTCACGATCTTTTTCCGGCCGCAGAGATGTCGAAGTTTTACCGGATTCCCGATATTCACGGTACACTCGTGAAATGGTCGTACGCGAAAATCAAAATTTTATCGCTACCTNGATTCCCGATATTCACGGTACACTCGTGAAATGGTCGTACGCGAAAATCAAAATTTTATCGCTACCTCTGAGATGTTATGTCCCATATCTCGTGCTCCGACTATAACACCACGTTCAAACTCACTTAAATCTTCATAACCTGCCATTGTAGCAGCAGTAACCGATCTAGCAACTTTGCCAGACGCTTGTTGTCTTATATAGGCGCTGCCGACCACATCGCGTTACTCTGATTGGTTCAATACCTCTGATATTTGCATACGCACGCCTATACCAGTGTTTTTGGCTTTTCAGTGTACAATTGATACTTATTTATTTGCTCTATTTTCAAGACCACTCATAATTAGTGACGAGAATGTGGAGAGGGTGGCATGGAAACAAGTGTGCGTATCCCTGATAGACGCATAAGGCGATTTAAAGCTACAAATTGAATACAAGTGTCAACTAACAGCCGCTCACAACGCATTTTAAAGAAACAATTGAGTTAGGTTGCTAGTGCTTAACGTCTCGTCGACAGCGAGGTCATTAGAGACGGAGAAAATTGCTCAGAGAAACAGAAACAGGGAGTATTACAGGCCAGGGCCTGTAATACGCACCAGCCTCAGCATTTCGGAAAACCATTAAAAAACCTAAATGAGGACAGTCGGTCTGGGAATCGAACAAGGGACCTCCAGAATGCGAGTCTGGTGGTTTAACACTGCGCCATCTCACCCTGTGTGACGTCAAGTAAAAATATAGATAAAAAATACCGATAAAATTCTTAATGGGGGAAACATCTGAAACACAGATTTGTTTTAAGTCATCTAAGTTCCAGCCGATTTGGCCATTAATTTATGGGGACGGACCCCATTAGCGTGGGACCGAGATACGCGTAGGTAATATCGGGCTAATACGACAGTTGGCCACGCATGAGTCCCACGTCGCTCTGAGACCCTCTACTGACTGCCCAGGTTAGTGCAGGAGAATTATCGCCACTCACTACGTCGACCCTTTTCAGAAACAGCGATCCTCCATGTCTGCTACGCCACGAAGCCAACCACTGCGACCACTGTTTATTTAACCCAGTAAGTCACAGAGTTCTATACCTGGGACGCCCCACAAGGAGTGGCTTTGATAGTAAAGGCTGTTCACGGTAAAGTGAGCACTTTAAAATTTAACCTTTGAAACATGTCATTGCCTTAACTTATGTATATTTTAAAGGCACATTGGATGGTATGTGCCCAGTAAAGTTGGCAACAACANACATGTCATTGCCTTAACTTATGTATATTTTAAAGGCACATTGGATGGTATGTGCCCAGTAAAGTTGGCAACAACAGAGGGAAAGTAGTTCCATGTTTTAACGGTGAATCATACGTTATAGGTAAATATTTGTGGGTACAGAAATTATTTCTTTTACGTTCTGTTTTCTTAATGTATATAAGTGTAAGAATTAGCAATTTTTAAAAATATTTTCTTTTATAATGATTTTGCAGTTGCACTTGACCGACGCAGGAAGAAAGTTATGAAACCCACGGCAAAGTAAAATTTATGTGTGATGGAAGGACACACAGTGTGCATACAAGTAGNACATATCATTGCCTTAACTTATGTATATTTTAAAGGCACATTGGATGGTATGTGCCCAGTAAAGTTGGCAACAACGGAGGGAAAGTAGTTCCATGTTTTAACGGTGAATCATACGTTATAGGTAAATATTTGTGGGTACAGAAATTATTTCTTTTACGTTCTGTTTTCTTAATGTATATAAGTGTAAGAATTAGCAAATTTTTAAAATATTTTCTTTTATAATGATTTTGCAGTTGCACTTGACCGACGTAGGAAGAAAGTTATGAAACCCACGGCAAAGTAAAATTTATGTGTGATGGAAGGACACACAGTGTGCATACAAGTAGATATTAAGCAAGGCTTTTAAAAGTACTCAGTTTACCGTGGGCAGCCTATCTATATGCACTGCACACAACAGAAAACAGCCCCCGATGTGGACAGTGCCTCACGCGTGGGAAATTTAATTGGTTGTTGAGTTTACATTCCTCCGTAGTCTCATTGAAAGACGATGCCCAAAGCATTAACCACAAAAATATTTGTATTGGTCCCGGTATATGACAGCGTTACACCAAATGCTCATACAGTCCCGAACGAAAAACTGTTCTTTGTAACTCCTTAAGTCATATTTTTATTTGTAACTGACAGGGTTAATGAGGGAGGAGAATTTTAGCCCCACCTACCTCTGGTATGGGAGATGTATGGATTCGTGGAGGGTGGAGTGTAGTTGAGAAATTTCGGCGGCACTTGAGGACATAGGCAACG
This sequence comes from Clitarchus hookeri, assembly GCA_002778355.1. Lineage (NCBI taxonomy): Eukaryota > Metazoa > Arthropoda > Insecta > Phasmatodea > Phasmatidae > Clitarchus > Clitarchus hookeri. The sequence goes on from NQII01003080.1 coordinate 124,962, forward strand.
AAAAAATTTCATTTATATTTGTACCATATACTACTCAACTTTTTGATACTATCTGCAGTTACTCTTTACTCGCAATAAAAATATAATTGGGTGCATAGTTTTCGCATATATACATAAACACATGACAAAGCCAAAACTTTACTGTTTTAGAAATGTACAAATAATGAAAACTAACTTAGATACAGAAAAGAGACAATTCACATTGAAATAATATACCTAGAGACACTTCAAGAAATGTATAAAATCGTACAAGGAAATAATTTGTTTGCCATTTTAATAATTGCTAAAAATTAGGAAATTCTTCATAATTCTGATTTGAGGCTACCCATAAATTTTGTAAAATAATTTTATCTAAGCATACTTTAAAATGAAACCACATATAACCTTTCAGTTTCCCTTGTTAAATTTTGTGTGAATTGTTTGGTTTATTTTATTTGTACAATACAAAACCAGTGGAATTTTGACTTTGAAATTTAATTTTCAAAAAACCACGTCATCTGAACAGATTTTATCTAAGGGAAAAGTTCGTATAGATAATGTCTACAAGTTAAACGGAATGTGGTGTAAATATAAAAACAGCTATTTTCGTGGCCAACGTCTTTAAGAACGAGGTATTGAGAGCCGACGAGGGTGAAGCGAAGTGGAAATGTAGCAGCGCTGGAAAGAAAGGGTGCGGTAAACGGGGCATCCCAGAGCAAACCCGCCGACCAATGGTATCGTCCGGCAGGATTCCCACTTGCGAAAATCCGGGAGCGATCCGGCCGGGAACCGAGTCAGGTTCGCCTTGGTGGGAGGCAAGCTTTACAGCCGCTACACCACCGCGGCCCCATCCATGAAGGGGAAGTGATGGTAAGGAGAGCCGGCCGCCACTCACCCCTTTGTAGCGGTTGAGGTCGAGGTAAAGGTCGGTGTCGGGAACGACGCCCAGCAGGCAGGTGTAGGGCTTCATGCTCTGTATGAAGATGGAGACGAGGGATATGACGACTCCCGCCAGCAGGCCGAAGTCGATGCTGACGAGCACGACGGTGAAGAAGGTGACGGCCCACACGACGCCGTCCAGCACGGAGAGGCGCCAGAACCTTCGCAGATGGCTCACTTGCAGCAGCAGCCCTTTCAGCGCCACCACGATGATGCTCGCCAGCACGCACTGCAACACCCGCAGGCACGTCCATTAACACAATACTGACATAGGCCCTTATTGCTAAAGCCACCGCTTTTGAGAGATCTGCTTTAGGTCTACCTGTATGCACGTTGTGTATTCTTGCACCATACGTACAACTCACATTGCCGAGGCCTTTGTTCATTTTATTCAAGCGTCAGGGAAATGAAACTGTGAAATAATATGAAAAGTATATATTTTTTAATTTTTTATAAATACTCTTACATGCATTAAAAACAGCAAGCAGGAGATGTTATTTTAGTATTCACAAATATTTACCTTACACTATAAATTCAAACTTAAAACATAGAACTACTTTCCCTCCGTCGTTACCAACTTTACTGGACGCATGCCACTCAGCGTGTCCGTTGAAATATATGCAGGTACAGACACTTACACTTTTTAAAGGTTGGTTTCAAACGTGTTTAACCATGAAAAGTCTATTAGAGTAGAGTAACTATAAATTAAAAAAACAAACACAGACACCCTGTTCCACACGATTGACACGTTTAAGAAGGGAACCCAGAACAGACCTGACGCTTCAACCAACTGGAAGAATAACCACGATAGTGGGGGTGGAGAAGCGACGGAATGCAGTGGCGAGGGAAAGGAGGATTACCCTGAATACACCTACTGATGACCAGTAACATCCGCCACGTTTGCAGAATGCGAGAGTTCTTGATGGTCCCGTCGGGTCTACAACCTGAAATTACCGTATTTGGAGGCTGGCGAGCTACGAGCTCAGTTTAGGGGCTTCCAAAAATAATAATAACGATAAAAATAGTTATTGTTTCATTTTACGTATTGAGCGTTGCAGGCTATTAATATAATTGGTCTCAAATAGTAATGGCATTTGGCAGCATTAGAAAAGCCATTTCTAGTTCGACTGGTTGGGGTCGAACCCAAGACCTCTCGAATCCAAGCCAGACGCGGTAGTCACTCGGCCATAGATCATAAATACAGGTCATAACATCTCGCCTTAAACTTCATAAAATTATATCAGCGGTCCACTTATGTGATTGACATACTATACACTGACATGCCCTGGAGAATTCTGCTGATCCAATGGGTAATGTACCACACGAGTCGCCCCGGATTATGTATAACCAAGTGAAAAAGGGGTTTTTTCTAAACGAAGGCAGTAGTAAAAGAATTGGTGATCTTACCGCAGTTACGTTTAAGACAGTTAAGTATAGCGTCGTCAAACGCGAATGGTCGCGTCACAAAATATAAAACGGTACCTAACAGTTTTCTGCGAGGAACCTTGACGGTATAGTCACATCCACCACATAGCGGCTCACGTGTACAATGGCGTATTTAATTAATTTAAATGTTACGATAATACTTACCATTATGAGATGTGTGCAAATGTTCTTTCTTGAAAAAACATTCTGGCATCGTAAAAACCATAAAATTAAAGACGAACACAATATCCCCAAATAACTTTAAAACAGACAATCAATATAAGTAGTAAGGTTATGTTCCTTTCGGGAAACGGATTTACGGATGCGGATTGTCGGATTCGTCCGAAATATTGGTTGACGTCACATCCAGGGCTAGTGGCGGGGAACAAAATGACCCGTTTCCTCCTCAAAATAACCAGTAAAGCCTTATGAAACGCAGATTTTACTCCCTGAACTTCAGAAGTTTATTATTTAACCCAGAAATCACTTTCCTCACGAAAAAAATGAATAAAGTGGATTCGAAGCTCAGCAATGCGAGAGCAGAAAAGTACTCAAGAGGAGCAAGAGGGTTCGAGGCTCTTAGTGGAATGATAATTTTAATCCTCAGAGCAGTAAAAGCAGCTCCGAGGGCCCGAACCAGATCCAGCGGGTTGGGGCAGATCAGCGGACATGACCACCACCCCCGATCGCCGTCCTGCACCTACTACAATCTCACTCTTATACCACCACCGACCCACCCCACTCCCTTCACCCACACCAACCCTCATCACCCAACCTATCCATGCTCCCCCTCCCCCGAAAATTCTAAACATCGAGAAACATTTCATGTTAGACCCCGCTCTCTGACAACACTAACCAACAACCCACCCCCTTCTCATCGATCCAAACAGTCATTAAAAATCAAGAAAATTGCAAAAAAATATAAAAAATAATTCTGACNCCACCCCCTTCTCATCGATCCAAACAGTCATTAAAAATCAAGAAAATTGCAAAAAAATATAAAAAATAATTCTGATAATTGAGGAACATATACAGTGACCTCACCCTCCCCTTCCGCTCACCCTACCACCCAAACCAACACCTCGTCCCCTCACCACAACCCTGCCATACATAAAAAAATACAAATTTATTAAAAAATTAAAAAAATATAAATATTAGGAACAGAGTATAACGTTACACTGCCCACCTCCATCTCGACCGCATCTCCCTAACTAATAACCCCTACCACATACATACCACCTACTAAACATAAATAATAAAGAAAATCACAAAAAAAAAAAAACTAATTATAAAAATACAGGAAAAATTACATCGATGACTCAATCCACCAAGTTGGTTGTTGACAACCCTGAAATTGACCGCAAGGACTTTAAACTCGAAAAACCGAGAAAAAACGGCAAAAATTAAAGGAAACTCTTAAAAAATTAAGAACATATTACATAACCGACTCCAACATGGATGTTGGATGCTGGTGACCTTGACCCCATTGCCTGGAAAACGAAAATTTAAGAAAAAACCAAGAAAAATAATAAACTACTTGTAGCAAAAAAAAACCGGACGTGTGTAACCATAAAAGTTCTCTTTTCATAAACATGGCAGAGCACAGCTACTCCCTAGTCCGACGATCAGCAGCCGACTGAAGCACGAACCTCTATATTTCATTAGCTATATAGCCGATGACCCTTACAACCACCAAATCAAATACCTGACTTTATGGAACAC